>JBBPBX010001618.1:34040-54511 GCA_038048925.1 Garcialebias charrua | reverse complement strand
ACCAACACTATTTATAGTGGGGGTGGTGTACTGCTGACCTCAACTCGGGATTTCGTGGGTCAGTGAGCAGAATACTTCGAAGACCTCCTCAATCCCACTGGCACATCTTCCATTGAGGAAGCAGAGCTTGGGGACATTGGGTCGGGCTCTCCAATCTCTGGTGCTGAGGTCACCGAGGTAGTTAAAAAGCTCCTCGGTGGCAGGGCCCCAGGGGTGGATGAGATTCGCCTGGAGTTCCTTAAGGCTCTGGATGTTGTGGGTTGTGTTAGCTTATATGACTGCAATATTGCATGGACATCAGGGGCAGTTCCCCTGGATTGGCAGACTGGGGTAGTGGTCCCCCTAATCAAAAAGGGAGACCTTGGAATGTGTTCCAATTACAGGGGGATTACAATCTTAAGCCTCCCTGGTAAGGTCTATTCGGGGGTTCAGGAGATGAGGGTCCGTCGAATAGTCAAACCTCGGATTCAGGAGGAGCAGTACGGTTTTCGTCCTGGTTGTGGAACATTGGACCAGCTCTACACCCTCAGCAAGGTCCTGGAGGGTGCATGGGAGTTTGCCCAACCAGTCTACATGTGCTTTGTGGACTTGGAGAAGGCGTTCAACCGCGTCCCTAAGGGAGCCCTGGGGGAGGGGGGTACTCTGGGAGTATGGGGCACCAGGCTCTTTGATACGGGCTGTTAGGTCCCTGTACGACTGGCGTCAGAGCTTGGTCCGCATTGCTGGCAAGTCGGGCTCGTTCCCAGTGAGAGTTGGACTTCGCCAAGGTTACCCTTTGTCACCGATTCTGTTCATAACTTTTATGAACAGAATTTCTAGGCACAGCCAAGGCGTTGAGGGGATCCATTTTGGTGGCCTTAAGATTGCTTCTTTGTTTTTTGCAGATGATATGGTCCTATTGGCTTCATCAGGTTGTGATCTATAGCTTTTGGTGGAACGGTTTGCAGCCGAGTGTGACATGGCCGGGATGAGGATCAGTTTCTCCAAATCCGAGACCATGGTCTTGAGCCGGAAAACGGTAGAGTGCCTTCTCCGGGTCGGGGGTCCTGCCCCAAGTGGAGGAGTTTAAGTATCTTGGGGTTTTGTTCACGAATGAGGGGAAAATGGAGCGTGAGATCGATAGGCAGATAGGTGCAGCATCTGCAGTGAAGCGGGCACTGTACCTATCTGTCGTGGTGAAGAGAGAGCTGAGTCAAAAGGCGAAGCTCTCAATTTACTGGTCGATCTACGTTCCTACCCTCATCTATGGTCATGAGCTTTGGGTTGTGACTGAAAGAACGAGATCTCGGATACAGGCAGCCAAAATGAGTTTTCTCCGCAGGGTGTCTGGGCTTTCCCTTAGGGTACATAGGGTGAGAAGCTCGGTCATCCGGGAGGGACTCAGAGTAGAGCTGTTGCTTCTCCACATTGAGAGGAGCCAGTTGATGTGGCTCGGGTATATGGTTAGGATGCCTCCTGGACGCCTCCCTGGTGAGGTGTTCCAAGCACGTCCCACCGGGAGGAGACCCAGAGGAAGACCCAGGACACGCTGGATGGACTATGTTTCTCAGCTGGCCTGGGCACGCCTTGGGATTCCCCCGGAGGAGCTGGCCCAAGTGGCTAGGGAGAGGGAAGTCTGGGCCTCCCTACTTAGACTACTACCTTTGAGATTTTCATTAATGAAAAGTGCGTTATAAATTGAATTCATTATTATTATTATTACCCCCGCGACCCGACCCTGGATAAATGGAAGAGAATGGATGGATAGATGGATTCACCTTTGGGGTCAGGCAATAAATATTGGATTATACAGTGGGGGAAACAAGTATTTGATACGCTGCTGAGTTTGTAAGTTTTCCCACCTATAAAGAATGGAGAGGTCTGTCATTTTTATCGTAGGTACACTTCAACTGTGAGACAGAATGTACATAAAAACTCCAAAATAATCACATTGAATGATTTTAAATGATTATTTTCCTTTTTATTTCATGAAATAAGTATTTGATCACCAACCAACCGGCAAGAATTGTGTCTCTCACAGGCCAGTTAGTTTGTCTATAAGAAGTCCTCCTATTCTGCACTCATTACCTGTAATAACTGCACCTTGTATAAAAGACACCTGTCCACACTCAATCAATCACACTCTGACCTCTCCACCATGGTCAAGGCCAAAGAGCTGCCTAAGAACACCAGGGACTGAATTGTAGACCTGCAGAAGACTGGGATGGACCACAGGACAAGAGGCAAGCAGCTTGGTGAGAAGACAGCGACTGTTGGTGCAGTTATTAGAAACAGAAGATGACTGTCAACCTTCCTCAGTCTGAGGCTCCATGCAAGATGTCGCCTCATGGGGCAAGGATAATTCTGAGAACAGGCAGGACTACACGGGAGGACCTGATCAATGACCTGAAGAGAGCTGGGACCACAGTCTCAAAGAGGACCATTAGTAACACTCACAGTCATGGTTTAAGATATCCTGCAGGGCACTCAGGGTCCACCTGCTCATGCAGCACATGCCCAGGCCCGTTTGAAGTCAACCAGTTGTGAGGATGTCACATGTTTCTCACCTGATTCTCCTCTTCATTGTCCACAGGTGTCTTCCTCTTGTCTCATTAGTGATCAGTATTTAGTCTCTGTGACTTTCACATGAGGAGGCAGTTGGTTTCCTGACTTCACACGAGGAGGAGCTGTGTTCCTGTAGCTGCAGTGGCAAGTCCTTGCACATGACGTTAATTGAGCATTGTCCTACCATGGTGTCATGATCTGCTGGTCTGCTCCACCTGCTCTCCCATGGGCTCCTGCTTTGTCTGCACCAAGGGTCCCTTTTGGGGACCTGTCATCTGGTCCTCCTGCTTTGGGTCCATCCTTCCACGCCAGCCGGTCCAGATTCCAGCTTGAACCAGCCAGCGAATCCAGCTCCTGCCCGGATCGTGACACCAGTGACCATCTGGATGATCCAGAGGAGGCATGGGAGAAGTTCCTGTGGTCAGATGAGACCAAAATAGAACTTGTTGGTTATCAACTCCACTCGCCGTGTTTGGAAGAAGAAGGATGAATACAACCCCAAGAACACCATCCCAACTGTGAAGCATAATAATAATAATAATAATAATAATAATGAATTTAATTTATAACGCACTTTTCATTAACAAAAATCTCAAAGTGCTACAAAGTGCAACAAAAATCAAAGATCAAATAAAAACAAGTGATAAAATCAAGTAAAATCAATGATAATATCAACTAAGATCAAAGATAAAATAATGTGGAGGCAGAGTAGGCTCGCTTAAAAAGAAAAGTCTTTAAGCCTTGTTTAAAGTCAACCAGTGACTGTGGAGCTCTCAGGTAGTCAGGGAGGGAGTTCAATCAGTGTGTGGAGCTCTCAGGTAGTCAGGGAGGGAGTTCAATAAACGGGGGGGCAGCCACACAGAATGCTTGGTCTCCCATGGTCCTTAATTTGGTTCGTGGAATGTGAAGGAGATTACTGTTCTGTGATCAAAGAGACCGGGTGGATTAATATGGTGCAAGAATGTCCTGAGGTGTTCCGGGCATGTCCCACCGGGAGGAGACCCAGAGGAAGACCCAGGACGCGCTGGAGGGACTATGTTTCTCGGCTGGCCTGGGAACGCCTTGGGATTCCCCGGAGGAGCTGCTCCAAGTGGCTGGGGAGAGGGAAGTCTGGGCCTCCCTACTTAGGCTGCTACCCCCGCGACCCGACCCCGGATAAGCGGAAGAAGATGGATGGATGGATGGATGTCCTTTAGATAATCAGGTGAAGTTCCGTGTAAGCATTGGTGTGTAATGAGAGCAGTTTTGTACTGAATTCTGTAGGTGACAGGAAGCCAATGAAGGTTATGGAGAATGGGTGTAATATGTTCAAATTTACAAGCTCTCAACAAAATCCTTGCTGCACTGTTTTGAATATATTGAAGCTTCTGAAGATTTTTGCCAGGGATTCCAATAAACAGGGAGTTGCAGTAGTCGAGCCTGGAGGAGACAAAGGCATGGACGAGCTTCTCAGCATCAGAAAAAGTTAGAGATGGGCGAAGTCTGGAGATGTTTCGAAGATGGAAGAAGCAGGTTTTAAACAGATGCTTAATGTGATTTTCAAATGTAAGATGAGAGTCCATTTTTATTCCAAGATTTGTAACAGAGGTGGAGAGGGGGATGTCTTGTCCAGAAAAGGAAATTGTTGTTATAGTTGATGTTTGTACCTGGTGAGGGGTGCCAATCAGTATGGCCTCAGTCTTGGAGCAGTTTAATTGAAGAAAGTTCTGATTCATCCATGCCCTTATTTCCTCCAGGCAGGTAGAGAGGGCAGTGAGTGAAGATGGAGATGACAATGGGGAAGATGAGGATGCTCCAGTCCTGATGTAAAGCTGTGTATCGTCGGCATAACAGTGAAAAGAAATATTGAACTGATTAATAATTTGACCCAAAGGCAGCATGTAAAGGGAAAACAGCAGGGGCCCCAGAATCGACCACTGAGGGTCACCACTGGAGACACAGACTGTCTGGGAAGTGGCATTGCCAAGACTAACACATTCCAGCCTATTGGAGAGGAAAGAATTGAACCAGTCCAGGACAGTGTCACAGAGACCGACCTCCACATGAAGACGGTGGAGGAGGATACTATGGTCCACAGTGTCTAAAGCATGGGGGTGGAAACATCATATTTTGGGATGCTTTTCTACAAAGTGGACAGGATGACTGCACCGTATTGAAGGGAGGATGGATGGCGTCATGTATCGTCAGACTTTGGCCAACATCCTCCTTCCCTCAGTAAGAGCACTAAAGGGTCGTGGCTGAGTCTTCCAGAAACAATGGCCCAAAACACAGCCAGGACAACTAAGGAGTAGCTCCGTAAGAAGAATTCCAAGATCCTGGAGGGGCTTAGCCAGTCTTCAGACCTGATCCCAACAGAAAATCTTTGGAGGGAGCTGAAACTCAATGTTGACCAGCAACAGGCTCGAAACCTGAAAGATCTGGAGAAGATCTGTGAGGAGGAGCGGGCCAACATCCCTGTTGCAGTCCAAACCTGGTCAACAACTACAGGAAACATCTGACCTCTGTAACTGCAGACAAAGGTTTCTGTACCAAAAATTAAGTCCTGTTTTTCTATTGTATCAAATAAAAATCAAACAATGTGATTTTCTGGATTATTATTTTTACATTCTGTCTCTCACAGTTGAACGAGAAAAATGACAGACCTCTCCATTCTTTGTAGGTGGAAGAACCCGTAAAACTGGCAGTATAACAAATACTTATTTCACCCCAATTGTGTATTACATTATGTGGAGGTTGTGTTTTACAGCTACGTACATATTAAACAAAAAGTTTTTGTGCACAGTAATTCATCTCACCTACTGGACCGTCCCATTTCATCTTTCTGCTTCGCTATGGTCTCCATCAGACTAAGGAACTGAGGAAAGGACAGAAACAATATGGGTAAGTTATAAGTCAAAGTCAACTTTATTGTCAGATCTGCAATATGTACTGTACAGGACATACACAGGACCGAAATTGCGTTTCTCTCAGTCCCTCGGTGCAACAGTAAACATCTAAACATTGAAACACTGAACATATAATAATAGACATAAGCATAAAATAGTAAAACTAACACTGTCCTGAGTTTTTGCATAGTGGTATAAGAGTATGAAAATTTACACCAACTCTAAAACTAAAACATTAAACATTCAATGAACATAAAATTTACACCAACTCTAAAGCTAAAACATTAAACATTTAATGAACATAATACTGTCCTGAGTTTTTTGCATACTAGTATAAAAAAAGAGTATAAAAAGTATAACTAAAATAAACTAAAGGTTTCTAGTATTGACATTTGCAAAGTGGCAAAGCAGCGTATGAGTTAATGTGCACAGTATATGTATGAGGTAGTAGTTGATGTCGTTATAGAGGCAAAAAGTGGCATATGCAGTAAGGCACATTGGGCATCCCTAAATAAGACCGTTCAGAGCACACTGTATATGTATCAGCAGTGGTGTAGATATTAGAGTAGTGAAAATGTAAACAGTAGTAATTACATGTAAGCAGTAGTAATAAAAGTAAACAGTATTAATAAATGTAAACAGAGAATGTAAACAGTATTATGATTATAGGCAGTGATGTAATACAAACATTAGTGCAAGTATGAGAAGTAGTGCAAACTGTATTAGCACATGACCGAGAGTTTAGTGAATAACCCGTTTGATGACACAGAGTCCAGTGTTAAAATCTTTGTGTTGTGTGGTAATGTGTGAGAAAGTTTTAGAGTTAAGGCAGTTCAAATGGGAGGGGGGGCAGAGCAGGCAGAGTGTTTAGCATCCTGACTGCCTGATGGACAGAGCTGTCTCTCAGTCTGCTGGTTCGAGCCTGGAGACTCCTCAGTCTCCTTCCTGATGGCAGCAGTCTGAAGCAGCTGTGTAGTGGGTGTGTGGGATCACCTGCCATGCAGTGGGCTTTCCGAGTGAGGCGTTTGCTGTGTAAGTCCTGCAGTGAGGGCAAGGAGGTGCCCACGATCTTCTCAGCTGCTCTCACAATGCGCTGGAGGCTCTTGCGGCAGGATGCAGTACATGCACCAAACCACACAGTGATGCAGCTGGTCAGGACACTTTCTATGGCACCTCTGTAGAAGGTGCTCATGATGGGGGTTGAAGCTCCAGCCCTTTTCAGCTTGCGGAGAAAGTAGAGACGCTGGTGAGCCTTCTTTGCCAGTGCTGCAGTGTTCCTGCTCCAGGACAGGTCCTTTGAGACGTGCACTCCCAGGAACTTGGTGCTGTCTACTCTCTCCACTGCGGTGCTGTTGATGGTCAGAGGGGCATGTTGGGCATCCCTCTTCCTGAAGTCCACAACAATCTCCTTTGTCTTCTCCACGTTGAGAGTGAGATTGTTGTGTCCGCACCACAAGGCCAGGCGGCTCACCTCGTTCGTAACATTTCTCTTTTGGTATTTGTTCTCAATTTGTTTTAATTTATTAATTTATTATATAGGAGTGGGCCTGAAGGCAGCCCAACGTGTATGTTTTTGAACTGTGGGAGGAAACCAGAGAAATCCCACACTAACATGAGAACATAACTCCACACTGAAAGACCCAAGATCCAGACCAGGGATTTAACCCAGGACCTTCTTGCTGTGAGACAACAGTGATAACCACTAAGCCGTTGTGCTTCTTAATAGTCAGAGTCAGAGAATCTTTATTGTCATTTGCACCGCATGTGGTACATGTGATGAAACGAGATTATGTACACAGGGTCCCAGTTACATCCAACAACAAAATGTAAGAGAAAAACAGTAATAACATCTAGGATTAACTAAGAAAAACATCAACTAGAAATACACTAAGCCCTAATGTAATAGAAAAAACATCATTACAAACAGCAGCACGAACATGAGTCTGTATGAGCAGATGGTCACAGATGAACACAGCAACAAGAAAACAGATCAGCATCAGCATGATGTGATATTTTGCAGTGATTATTCTTATTATTTATTTATTCATGAGTCTAACAGCCTCAGGGTAGAAGCTGTTCCTCAGTCTAGTGGTTCTACATTTGATGCTCCTCAACCTCCGTCCTGAGGGGAGTGGGGCAAAGAGTGTGTGTGCTGGGTGAGTGGGGTCTTTCATGATGCAGGTGGCTCTTTTCCTGCATCTGGAGGTGTAAATGTCTGTGATGGTGGGGAGACTGACTCCAACAGACTTCTGTGCAGCCTTCACCACTCTCTGCAGAGCTTTTCTTTCTGCAGCTGTGCAGCCTCCATGCCACACGTTGATGCTGGAGCACAGGATGCTCTCCACTGCACACCTGTAGAAGGAGGTGAGGACTGAGCTACTCAGACCAGCTCGTCTCAGCCGTCTGAGGAAGTAGAGTCTCTGATGACCTTTCTTGATCAGGCTGGTGGTGTTGTTGCTCCAGCTGAGGTTATCATTCAAGTGTACACCCAAGTATTTGTAGCTGGAGACCACTTCCACTGCAGATCCACTTATGTTCAGTGGGGTGTGGGTGTGTTTGTTCCTTCTGAAGTCCACAATCATCTCCTTTGTCTTCTTCACATTGATGTGAAGGTTATTCTCTTTGCACCAGCTCTCCAGGTGTTCCACCTCCTGTCTGTAGCTGGACTCATCATTGTTTGTGATGCATCCCACCACAGCTGTATCATCTGCAAACTTTACAATATGACAGCCTGGATGGGTGGCTGCACAATCATGTGTGAGCAGAGTGAACAGAAGAGGGCTCAACACTCATCCTTGAGGAGAGCCAGTGCTGAAGGATATGGTAGAGGAGGAGAGGTTGTGAATCCTCACTGACTGTGGTCTGTTTGTTAAAAAGTCTAGTACCCAGTTACAAATGGAGGGGCTTAGTCCAAGTGTGAATATGGGTAGGACCTTCTTGCTGTGAGACAACAGTGATAACCACTAAGCCGTTGTGCTTCTTAATAGACATCGTTTTGATTTATTCTAACCTGGATAAAATTAATTAGATCACATTTTTACATTTTGTTATCCATTAGAGCGGTTACTTCATCCAGAATATTTCATTCAACCTTTATTTATACAGGTTAGTCTCACTGAGTCACGAGGACAAATTTACAAGAGGGACCTGTTTGGAGAAGAAGAAAAAAAAAGCACAGATGAGGCACAGACAACAATAAACAGTCATTTTAAACTTTTTTTTTTGCACTGGCTCTCTAACGAGGCGAACGCTTTCTTCCCGCTCCCTGTTCTCCTCCTGCTTTTTGCTCTCTGTCTGTGTATCGGAGCAGCTCCTATTTTTACACATCTTCCGAAATGAAAACAACTGTTTTGGATCTGGTCAACTGGACTTTTGACACAAATGACAAAATCTTTTCAACAAAGCGACAGGGTCCTGGAGAGCCCGCATCTGCTTGGACGACACGCATGCAACTGGATATATCTCTGGGGGTGATGTGTCTATTTCTGCTGTCAAACGAGGATGCCAGAATTACATATACAGTAATAGAATTTATGATAACAGGTTTCCTGTTTTAGGAATAGGCTGGAACCTGGTTTATCAACATACAAAGAAGACAGCCAAATCTAATTTGGATCTCATCAGGCTGCTGTCTATGTGAAGGTTGGTTCGTCCTTGAAGGATTCAAAATCAGCTGATTTACGAGCAAAACCGTAAGATGGAAGTGATTTGAATCCAGTGGCGGCTGTTCAAATTTTTCGGGGAGGGGGTGGGGGATCTAGTGGTCATAAAAAGGTACTACCAAAGAAGGAAAAAACCCACATTTATTTTTAAAGTTGATACAAAATTATATTTGTCCATGAATGAACCCAATCAGCTACTTAGACTATAAGCATGTTTTAAAGATATAAAAACCTGGATCACCGTAAATTTTCCGATTTTGAAGGTTTTAGTTTTTGGAACTGAGCATCTTAGGAATTATTTTTTCAGTTCCCCCCACCCCGGTTAGATGGCATTAATCTGGCCTCCATTTTTAATGTTAAAAATCTTGGTTATTTTTGATACGGACATGTCTTTTTAACCCCCATATTATAAATGTTACTAAAACAGCCTTCCTCCACCTGCGTAATATCACTGAAATTAGAAATATCTTATCTTGGGGGGTGTCGGGGCTGGGGGCATGGGTGGGGTCCGGGGCAGTGGCACCCAACTGGGGAGGTGGCGTTGGTTGTTCTGGGCAATGACCTCTGCTGGCTACATGCGGACTTCTGGGTGGTCTGTACCGGCGGACATAGGTTACTGGTCTGGTTGTTCCTGTGGGGGTTTGGAGTGGGCGCGGGTTCTGGGGGAGTGTCACTCCCTAGCTGGGGTCCCGGCTTGGCCCAGAGATCTCGGGTCTTGGCGGGTATGTTATCAGGGTTTTGGTCGGTGCATGCGCTGGTCCCCGGCCCTGGCCTGGGGGCCCTCAATGCATTGGAGGGCTTTGGGGCCTCTACTGTAGGGTGGTGAGACTGTTGGTGGGGGGAGGGTGATCCATGAGAGGGGATGGGTATGCCTGGCCTGGGTGTCTTCTTGCCTAGCTGTTGCCTCGGTCTGGTGCTTGGCTGGGAGGCTGGACTGTGGGGGGCTGTGGCTGGAGAGAATGTGTATTGGGGGCTCTTGCATGGGTGGCTCTGTGCTATTGGCCCGGGGGTGTCTGGGCTCATTGGATGTGTACCCTCCCTTGAGTGGGGTACTCTCATAGAGGGTGTTGCTGTGGGTGGACTGGTCGGTTCTTTTGTAGGGGTTGGGGTTGCGCTCAATGTCGCCATGGTGCACTATCTGTGGCTGTTTGGGCACACCTGGCTGATTGTCCTTGTGGGAGTGTTCTGTACCCTAGAGGTAAGACAGTTTTAAAAACATCATTGTTTTGTTTAGGTTGGCTACAGTCTGCTAAACAAACAGTAGCAACCTACTGCAACACTTTTTTTTACTCAACCTGCTTCAATCAAAGGCTTGATTAGGCAGAGCTGCTGCCAAACTGCAGATCCTGCCTATAAAACATTTAGGCTGTGGTCATGAAGAGCACAGAGGTTTGATACATGAAACAGGGGTTTGCTGCATGAAATGGAGAAGCTAAGCTTCTGTGGAGTTTTCTGAAACAGATTGTGGGACCAGTGATGTTCTCTGTCCACCCTGGTCATTTTGGTGAGTACTCCTGAAGGGAGTTGTGTTTTGAGCTAAAGCTCTTGAGGTTTGGTGCTGTTTAAACAGCTCATATAGAGCAAGGGTGCTATGGTAACAGCTCTAGTGCTTACTAGGGTTGTGTGAAGCCAAAGTAAGCTAGTGGAGGCTAGTGGAAGCTGTATGAATCAAGTTTAAGCTTGTTTGAGGCTAGTGTAGGAAACACTAGATGTCAGCTGAAGTTCATCTTGGAACCAGCTGAAGATACACTTAAGATAAATCAGTGTTGAGTGACAGCCTTGGTGCTATGTGGTATACAGTATAAACATTGAGAGCTCCACCCTCTCCATTTGTTTGTGAGTTTGCTCCAGGGGGAGTAGTACTTGAGCTGTTTGAGCTCTTAAAAATGACTCTGATTGTTAATTAGAGTTCTGTGTGGGTTGAGGCTCCTTAAGAGCCAGTTGAATATTTTGCCTAAACTTAGGAAGTGTAGGCCTGTGCCACAGAGGCCTGTTTGAGTTAAATTTTAGGAGACACTGAGGGTAGTGTTTGGGCAGCTGTCTAAGAGGGAGACAGCTGGGGTTAACAGAGAGGGACTGTTACCTTTTTCTATTTTTGTTGTACTTTTGACTGTGTGAGTGTTGGTAGTCCAGTTTTTGTATTTTGTTTGTGTAGAGGGACTTTTGTAAGATAGACCGTCATCTGGGGAGACACGACGGCCTTGTACAGGGTTGGGTTTGCCTGGGTGGCGTTTTATTCATTTTGGCCAGACTCACCGGTCCACCGTGGTGTAGTGGTAATGGCAGTCGACCCCCAATCGGAAGGTTGGAGGTTCGAATCCCGCGTCCGCCCACCATGTCTCGTTGTGTCCCTGGGCAAGACACTTAACCCAGAGTTGCTCCCGGTAGGTCTGGATGGCGCCTTGCAAGGCAGGCTACCACTACTGGTGTATGAATGTCTGAATGAATGGGTGGATGGCTGGTATTGTAAAGCGCTTTGGGGCTCCTCACAGGGGGCTGGAAAGCGCTATATAAATAAGCTCCATTTACCATTTACCATTTCTTTGAACTTTTTTAAAATTATTTAGTTCTTCCTTTGGATGCTGAATCAGATGAGGACGCTCCAGTCCTGGTGGGAGAAGCCTAGGAGGACCTTGCCAGCCTGGAGTACTTTATTTTAGGTTCAATAAAATTTTGTTTAATTCCTTTCTGTGTCCAATGTCCACTTTGTATGTTTTGGTCCTAACGGGCCATAACATATAAAATGGATGCTCGTCCGGGATATGAATGAACGAGCCTGGTTAGTTTAGGTTTTTGTCTGGGATATGTGTTTGTACAAATGGTAGTAGTAAGCTGCGTGTTTTTTATGTGTACCTACTGTGCATGTTGGTGGTGGTCTGTTTTTGAACAGACATTGTTTGAGCTTGGGTGCTTAAATATTTAATGGGGGGCTAGTTGATAAGCTAGTTTAGTTAAAACACAGTGTTTGTGACATTCAGTCTCACATATAGCCTTGTGCTATGTTTTTGTGTGTTCTATGCGGTGCACAGCTGACGCACCTGATGGTGTTTGGTTGGTTGGACAGTTCTGCTGTTCACATTTATTGGGGGCTTGTCATAATCTGTGAAGCTTTGTCACCACATGTTGGTTAAGGACTTGACTTCAGCAGTTGGAAGCTGGCTGAAGTTTCTCTTTTGTGCTGATTGCATTGAGTACTATCAGCTGTGTGTGTGTGTGTATGTGTGTGTGTGTGTGTGTGTGTATGCTGCTGCTTGTGATACATTCAAGGGCAGTAGGGCATCTGCATTTTGGTTCACTGTGGTCTGTGTACTGAACATTTGGTGGTGAGCTGTTTGGGTAAGCTGTTAAAAAAACTGTTTACTGTTTTGCTCACAAACATGGCGTATGCTCTAAAGAGATTTCTTGAACAACCCACGTTTGATGTCTTCAGAAACTGCACGAGAGAGCAGATGTCGAGTATAGCAAAACATTTTAAAATTGACACTAGAGAATACGAACATGATGGTTGGTTTGTGCGTGGACTACTGACTGAATTAATTCAACTTGGAGTTGTTGTGATGAATGATTATGGGCATGTAAAGAAAAATGAAGCTGCTTTATGAAAAAAAGAGCTTGAAGAACAATTGAGGAAAGAAAAAGAGCTTATTTCACAGCACCTCGAAACGGCCAAAAGAGAACTACAACTTAAACATCAGACTTTCTTAAAAGAACAGGAACTAAAACAACAAAGACTTCAAGCCACTTTGGATGAAAAGAAGCGTCTTTTGGAACAAGAAAGACAGGAGTTGCTGAGAGAGTTGGAGCAAGAACGATTGGAGTCACAGAGAGAATAAAAGCTCAAAGCTGAACGGGAAAAGCAACGTTCGTGTCCCACTGTGTGTCATCTAAAGGTGACACCAGAGCCTTGCACTCAAGCAGGTGGGTCTCTCTCACATCTACAGGAGATGGCGCCACAAGAACACCGATCAGAGGAGGAGAAGATTGAGGATGACATCAATTTGGGTGACAGTTTCTTTTTATTTCATGAAATTAAACAAGAAACTGAACCTGTAACTGAACAGACTCCAGTTAAGCTAGATGGGGATTTGAAGAACTTTAATGAGCTGAATGAACATGACATTGAGCTGTGTGAATGGTTTTATTCAGTTCTGAAGCAGAGGAAGACCCATTGAACTTGACTGATGAGGACCCAGAAGAAACAGTTCCTCCTGTTTCTTTTCATTTTTTTGTAGCTCTTGCAGAAAACAATGAAGGAGTTGTGAAAGATGATGATGTCTACCTAAGAAATAGTTTTATGATGATCACTGAAGTGAAACAAGTTCCTGTAAAAACGGAAACATTTGTAGGGTAGTTGGATGAAATAAAATTGTTGCTGTCTAGACAACAGCTGATTGATCTTCAGAAAGAAGAAGACATTGACATGGGGGACAGTCTTCATCTGCTGTTTGGAACTGAACTATCCCTAGTTCAGTCAAGAGAGGACCTGAAGAGCTCAGAGGAGGTAAAGACACACATAACCATTCCTCCTGCTCCTTTATGTCCCGTTCCAGCCATAGGAATGAGAGAGGCAGTGGTGGTGAACAACGTGGGACCGGCGCCTCAGTAGGAAGCAACAGATGAGTCTAAAGAACTCAACTTGTTATTGACTGTGTAGTTTGAGTGTGGTACAATGCTACCACATCAAGTTGATCAAAACTCCTTGTCTAACACACTCTCCTGTATTTTCAGAGTAACTAAGAACGGAGCTGTTGCTACCGACGCAGGGGTACTGTCCAGTGCAGAAGCTGAAGAAGACAGAGTTCCCTTGGCTGTCATGAAAAACATCCAGTCTCACACTGACACCATTTACTATGGTGTTTTTGTTTGGGGTCTGTTGCTAAGCAAAAGCCTTACAGGGTAGACCCAGACAAGCGGCGCCTGTTTGGCTTTAGAACCTTTTGAAAAGTGAGACTGTAGAATAAATGTTAGCGGTTTCATGGACTCGTTTTTAATGATGTTTTAGTCCATTTAGGTGTGTGACTGTTACATTTTTAACCTCTATGGTCTTGTTTTTTTGTATAGGTGGATATGTGATGTTTTCCCCTGACATACACATCAGCCCCATACAAAGTACTTGCGGTAGGGATGTTATGTACCCTAGAGGTAAGACAGTTTTAAAAACATCATTGTTTTGTTTAGGTTGGCTGTAGTTTGCTAAACAAACAGTAGCAACCTACTGTAGCACTTCAAGCCTGCTTCAATCAGGCTTGATTAGGCAGAGCTGCTTCCAAACTGCAGATCTTGCCTATAAAACATTTAGGCTATGGTCATGAAGAGCACAAAGGTTTGATGCATGAAACAGGGGTTTGCTGCATGAAATGGAGAAGCTAAGCTTCTGTGGAGTTATCTGAAACAGATTGTGGGACCAATGATGTTCTTCGTCCACCCTGGTCATTTTGGTGAGTACTCCTGAAGGAAGTTGTGTTTTGAGCTAAAGCTCTTGAGGTTTGGTGCTGTTTAAACAGCTCATGTAGAGCAAGGCTGCTCTTGTAACAGCTCTAGTGCTTACTAGGGTTGTGTGAAGCTAGCGTAAGCTAGTGGAGGCTAGTGGAAGCTGTATGAATCAAGTTTAAGCTTGTTTGAGGCTAGTGTAAGAAACATTAGATGTCAGCTGAAGTTCATCTTGGAACCAGCTGAAGAAACACTTAAGATAAATCTTAGTGTTGAGTGACAGCCTTGGTGCTATGTGGTATACAAACATTGAAAGCTCCACCCTCTCCATTTGTTTGTGAGTTTGTTCTAGGGGGAGCAGTAGTTGAGCTGCTTGAGCTCTTAAAAACGACTCTGGTTGTTAGAGTTCTGTGTGGGTTGAGGCTCCTTAAGAACCAGTTGAATCTTTTGCCTAAACTTAGGAAGTGTGGGCCTGTGTCACAGAGGCCTGTTTGAGTTAAATTTTAGGAGACACTGAGGGTAGTGTTTCAGCTGGGACAGCTGGGGTTAACAGTGAGGGACTGTTACCTTTTTCTATTTTTGTTGTACTTTTGACTGTATGAGTGTTAGTAGTCCAGTTTTCGTATTTTGTTTGTGTAGAGGGACTTTTTTAAGGTAGATCATCACCTGGGGAGACACGACGGCCCTGTACAGGGTTGGGTTTGCCTGGGTGGCGTTTTATTCATTTTGACCAGACTCATCGGTCCACCATTTCTTTGAACTTTTTTTTATTATTTAGTTCTTCTTTTGGATGCTGAACCAGACGAGGACGCTCCAGTCCTGGTGGGAGAAGCCTGTGAGGACCTTTCCAGCCTGGAGTACTTTATTTTAGGCTCAATAAAATTTTGTTTAATTCCTTTCTGTGTCCAGTGTCCACTTTGTATGTTTTGGTCCTAACTGGTCGTAACAGGGAGTTTGGTGGCTTCCTTGGTTGGGGGGCTGGGTGTTGGACTGGGGATCGGGTTGAGGGGTCTGGATGGTTTCGGGGGGAGGGGTTGGATCATTGGCCCTGGTTCTGGTCGGTCCTCGGGGCTATGTGCCAGTCCGTGGCCTTGGTCCTTGATGGTGCGGCAGCCACCTGCTCCTAGGTGTCTGTATTGTAGCCTCCCTCCCCTGGTAGATCTCAGAGAATGGGGGTGCATATTGGGGTCAGTGGAGGAGCTGGCTCCCTGGGAGATCATTGCCACCTCAGTTCTTCCTTCCAATTCCAACATCTTCCTCCACCCACTCCATCACACCACCACTCAGATAGGGCATTGGGGTTCAGGTACACTACTGAGCTACGGGTAGAATCCTCTATCGCCATGGTTCATGGAGTCCTGGGCCCCAATTTCATTATACAACCTAGACACTTACTTATAACATTCTTACAACACATGCATATATAGTGTCTGGAGTGGGTACATAGTAGCATATAGGTAGTGGAGTGTGTTATCATTATCACCTCCGGGACCTGTGTCCACTTATTTGTAGCATGTAGAAATTTAGGGTTCTGGGCAAGGGTTGGGTGGTGAATGGGCACTCCCTACTTTCTGGGAAGGGGGTGGGTTTGTGCCGTTCGCCACCTCATTCCCCCCATTTTAAACATACTTTATAACAACATGTATCAACACTTTATATGAGTAGGAGAAGGAAAGAGTTGGGTCTTCCCGTCAATTATATATATATATATATATATGTAAAGATATTGGGGGTCAGTATTAAACTGACACCCATTACCTTAAAGACCGTGTAAAGTGAATTTCAATATTTTCTTAAATAAACATTATAAATGTGATAATTGTAATCTTGTAAATGAGTAAAAAGTCTCAAAATTGTAGCTCAATTAATTTTGGAGTTATAGAGCAAACTGTGTATAAACATATTTCTATTTCAGGATTTTTTAGGCGTGTTTTAAACGGGACCGCGTTTCGTCACGCGGTCCTCATTAGTATAGCCCTACCCCCTGCTGCTCCAGTCATATAAATTGTTCTTCGCATGGGTGGAGCCGTTCACTCGCGAATCGCAGATAGCATCAGATAGCAATAGCATAGATATTTTTGTTCATTGTTAGCTAGCTAATCAATTATGCCTCGTTCCTGCATCTTCCCTGGATGTTTTAATGGTCAGGGCACCTGCTACTGACCGTCTCCCTCCTCAGCCTCCGGACACCGCCGCCGCCTTTCCTGTTTCTTTTCTTTCTTTTTTTTATTGCTAAGCCTGTGCCCTACAAGTTCACAAGCTCCTTTTTTGCTAAGAAAATGCGACAGGTCCATTGCATACTTAGTTATCAACGTGATTACTCTTTATTTTAATCACCAACACAGCCCCCGCATGCGATGTGTCGGGTCGGACCGGGTGCAGCCGCGCGAGTCCGCTCATCTTCTAAACACAGAACAGCGGAGTTATGAATTATAGTTGTGTCCTCAACTTTTAAAATAAAACCAGAGTTGTTTGTGCACTAAAAACAGCGTAACTCTTGGAAAAAGGAGCAAACAGAGCAGGTTTACTGATGAACCTGTCTTCCTCCTCCACACACAGTTCAGCTCTGAGCGAGAGGGTCCTCCTACTTGCTCTGAGCTGCAGAACTGCGCTGAAACCACGCCCACGCGCTGACACGCCCCCACCGTTCCAGACCCTGGGAAAATCATGTTTTTTCCTTATATTTGAGACTTAATTTTATAAGGTAAACAATGTTTTTAATCAGTCAGATTTATATGGGTGATTAATAACACATATTTATGCCGTGTGACAAACTCAAAACACAAATTTAATTTTACTTTACACGGTCTTTAATTATTTACTTATTCAGATTGAATAGTATTTCACAGATTCTTTTCTTTTACAGTTTACCCAATATTTCTGTGATCGTTTATGATGGACAAATACACCATAAAGCCATTAAGTGACAATGAGACGTTGATTTTAGTCGGTATGCCAAAAGACACTACCTTTTATTAAAAATAAATCAACTAAAATTAACACGATTACACTTGATTGACGGATTTCACTTTCTTGCAATTTAACACGTCAGCACATTTAAATTGCAACAACAGACATAAGTACAGGATGACAAAACTTTTTATCTGTGGCTATTTAGCTTAAAAATATAGTTACCAGCTTAGAATGAAAGGGAGGAGGAAAAAGGAGGAAAAAAGGAAGTTTATCTTGCATTTATAAAACCAGATGACACTCTTCCATACGCGTCCAGCTAAGATATCATCACATCTCCAGTAAGCAAACAGATGCTCCTTTACCTTAAGATGTCCGTCCTGGTTCTGGTAAAGAGCTGTGATCAGCCTTGGACGTATACGGGTTGTAGGTCCCGCAAGTCCAAGCTGGACTCCAAACGTGTTTACCTTCTCAGTGTCGGTGATACTTACTTTAGTCGGCAGAAGTCGTGGCAGTCATGGTTTGGTTTCAAGATAACTTATTTCAGAAAGGAATTTCATTCAAAGTTCTGAGCTTACGCTCGGTTCGAAGTGGACTAATAACCAGCATGTTATTAGTCCTTACTGAAGAACGAAGGTCTTTGGCTCTTGACCAAACGTCCGACAGCTAAAAGAGAAAGTTCACATCTCCTCTTCCTCACAGGAACTGCGGTTCCAGCAAAGCTTGGAACTTTTAAGAGAGGATCTGAGATCAGTGACTTGTTCCTTTCCCCATTGGTTTGGACCACCAGAGGAAGGGAGTTAGAGACAAGTCAAGGAGTTCACTTGCTGTTATCAAGATTCAAGGTTAAAGCCAGAAGCAGAAAGAAATGTTTAGGAAAAAGACAGACATGTAGTCACTCAATCCTACTGGCACGTCTTCCACTGAGGAAGCGGAGCCTGGGGACTTTGGGTCGGGCTCTCCAATCTCTGGTGCGGAGGTCACCGAGGTGGTTAAAAAGCTCCGCGGTGGCAGGGCTCCAGGGGTGGATGAGATTCGCCCTGAGTTCCTTAGGGCTCTGGATGTTGTGGGGTTGTGTTGGCTTACGCGACTCTGCAATATCGCGTGGACATCGGGGGCAGTTCCCTTGGATTGGCAGACTGGGGTGGTGGTTCCCCTATTCAAAAAGGGGGACCGTAGGGTGTGTTCCAACTATAGGGGGATCACACTCTTAAGCCTCCCTGGTAAGGTCTATTCAGGGGTTCTGGAGAGGAGGGTCCGTCGGATAGTCGAACCTCGGATTCAGGAGGAGCAATGTGGTTTTCGTGCTGGTCGTGGAACACTGGACCAGCTCTACACCCTCAGCAGGGTCCTGGAGGGTGCGTGGGAGTTTGCCCAACCAGTTTACATGTGCTTTGTGGACTTGGAAAAGGCATTCGACCGCGTCCCTCGGGGGGTTCTGTGGGGGGTACTCCGGGAGTATGGGGTACCAGGCCCATTGATATGGGCTGTTAGGTCCCTGTACGACCGGTGTCAGAGCTTGGTCCGCATTGCCGGCAGTAAGTCAGGCTCGTTTCCAGTGAGAGTTGGACTCCGCCAAGGTTGCCCTTTGTCACCGATTCTGTTCATAACTTTTATGGACAGAATTTCTAGGCGCAGCCAAGGTGTTGAGAGGATCCGTTTTGGTGGCCTTAGAATCGCTTCTCTGTTTTTTGCAGATGATATGGTCCTATTGGCTTCATCAGATCGTGATCTACAGCTTTCGCTGGAGCGGTTTGCAGCCGAGTGTGATGCGGCCGGGATGAGGATCAGTTCCTCCAAATCCGAGGCCATGGTCTTGAGCCGGAAAAGGGTAGCATGCCCTCTCCGGGTCGGGGAGGAGGTCCTGCCCCAAGTGGAGGAGTTTAAGTATCTCAGGGTCTTGTTCACGAATGAGGGAAAACTGGAGCGTGAGATCGATAGGCGGATAGGTGCAGCATCCGCAGTGAAGCGGGCGCTGTACCGGTCTGTCGTGGTGAAGAGAGAGCTGAGTCGAAAGGCAAAGCTCTCAATTTACCGATCGATCTACGTTCCCACCCTCATCTATGGTCATGAGCTTTGGGTTGTGACCGAAAGAACGAGATCTCGGATACAAGCGGCTGAAATGAGTTTTCTCCGCAGGGTGTCTGGACTCTCCCTTAGAGATAGGGTGAGAAGCTCAGTCATCCGGGAGGGACTCGGAGTAGAGCCGCTGCTTCTCCACATCGAGAGGAGCCAGTTGAGGTGGCTCGGGCATCTGGTTAGGATGCCTCCTGGACGCCTCCCTGGTGAGGTGTTCCGGGCATGTCCCACCGGGAGGAGACCCAGAGGAAGACCCAGGACACGCTGGAGGGACTATGTTTCTCGGCTGGCCTGGGAACGCCTTGGGATTCCCCCAGAGGAGCTGCTTCAAGTGGCTGGGGAGAGGGAAGTCTGGGCCTCCCTACTTAGGCTGCTACCCCCGCAACCCGACCCCGGATAAGCGGATGAAAATGGATGGATGGATGGATGTAGTCACCAGTAGTAAAATACTTGGATTAGCGTCTTAACACTTCTAAAACAAATCTGAAAAGCTCAACTTGACATGAAATTCAACTTTGACACTTATTAGACACCATCATATGGTCAAGTAACATAGTATTGTTTCACATTAAAGAATAACACAGCATAATAGCACATATCATGAAACTGACAAAATGTTATTCTTTTGATTACATTAGAATAAAATTAAAGAAGCCAATAGTCTCTTTGTGAATGACTATGTTCTCAGATTACAACTAATGGAATAAATTGTAGTAAATGTCTGTTTACTGAAAGGTTCAGCAAAGGGCATCATAGGGGACCTCGTCATGTCCACTACATATATATATATATACACACACCAGTCAGGTAGTCCCCGACTTAAGGCGGTCTCGACTTATGGCGATTCGACTTTACGAATGCGTTCTGTTGAAAAGCATTGCTGCGAGTTACGGCAAAGATGAGACTTTACGGCAGAAATACGGTACCTGAAATCATCATGACGGCGGAAATTTACATGTTG
>JBBPBX010001618.1:0-18727 GCA_038048925.1 Garcialebias charrua | reverse complement strand
AGGCTCATGTCGTGCATAAAAAAAGTACTCGGAATGAACCGACTTCAAATATATTTTTAAATAATATTTATCGTTTGCTAAAAATGTTTTGGTCAGTGTCAAAATTTTACAATTGGAGATATTTTAGGCAACCTAGCTAGTGTAGGCCTGCTTTCTTTCATCAATAATTAATATTTCTCAGTGATTCTGACAGTTTCCTCTTCACAAAAAGCAGTTGTGTCATTTATTACAGGATTAATTGGCAGAAATTAACCTCATGACAAAAATACTTGAAGGTGAGGCCTGTTATGTGGGAAACGTGCCAAAACGTGTTCATAATGTTCTAATATAAACTTGTTTCCGTACATATATTATCAAAAACATCTGTAAAGTATCAGAAATTGTTTAAATATTTTAAGGGAAATTTGCAATATAAACTTAAAAGTTTTGCAGTGCTTTTTTTTATTTGATACATTTTTATTTGACACTGTCTCTAAAGTAAAATAAAAAAGTTTCATAACATTGCATTTGCTTAAATTTTAAGTAAAATTTATCTCTTCTTTAAAACCCATTTGTTTATTTTTAACAGTCTCGGATGGTTTTATTTGTTCTATGTTTCCAGTAGAATTGTGTCCATTTTATGAATAGACACTGTTCTAAGAAATGCAATGAAAAAAACCAAAACATAAATGTTCATTGCATAATGAAGTTCTTTTAAAAGAAAACAATCTTTGAAAGTTTGCACGAACCCTAAAGTCAACTTCTCGTCGTGGAAAACATCTGACGAGCAGCAAAACGACTCGGAACGTTGTACATTTTCTTTAAAAGTCACTCAGTTATTTCACTTTAGGTGAACTGGTTACACACATCTGGACTAAAAAGAATATTCACAACAATGCAAATGGGGGAGGGGGGGTGCAAAAACTCTGCCTTGCACATTGCATGTGAAACACAAAGCGAGCCCGTGACATGAAAGAGGCATTTCATAAGTTAAACTGCTGTGTGATGTGCAAAACAGAAGACAGCGCTGCCTTTTAAAGTCATCCCCATCAAATAGACGCATAAACAAAAACACTCTTCTGAACTGGCACGTTAAAGTCTAACAGTAATGCAATACGTCTCCTGTGGTGCCGCTTGAAGGGAGCGCCGAACCCTTTCAGGCCTGTAAGACGAGAGTTCACAAACAAACGCAATCCATATTTACTGACGGGGGAGCTCGGCTCCCATGCTGCATGTCAGCGTACACGTGCACGTGGAAGCGTTGCCCCGAGGCTACGTATTCATCTTTCCAAGAGTGCTTTCGCTCAGATGGAAAGAAGAACAAGATGCTGTTTCACTGGGACTAATGTTCGGGAAAGAATTTTCTCTGTTTCCAACACTGTTCCATCCCAAAAATGGGAATAAGGTTTAGTGTTGCATGGTCTCTCTGTGACATATTAAGAGAGGTAATAGTAACAATGTGCAGGAGACACAATGTTCCCACGTTTTCTCTCTGTGCTAATTTAATCCTTCTATCCTCTTTTTTATTTTCTCGCTCCGATGCAGCCCAGTCACCGGGTCCATGTCACCAGGCAGCGCCTCGCAGATTCTGGCACGCAAGAAGCGAAGAGGAGTAAGTCAATTTAGGATCATCGCCTTCTTAGTGGCGTCCTCTTTGTTGGTTCTGACGGACCCTCGGCTCTTCTCTTCTTCCCGTTGTCCAGATCATAGAGAAGAGGCGCAGGGATCGGATCAACCACAGCCTGTCTGAGCTGCGCAGACTGGTGCCCAGCGCTTTTGAGAAACAGGTTAGAAATCACTGAATCCCGTTCAAATATGAATCAACAATTTAAGCTTTTCCATAAATCAGTGATGATAAGTTTGGTGTTGCTCACGCTCTCTAAAGGGTTCTTCCAAACTGGAGAAAGCAGAGATCCTGCAGATGACCGTGGATCATCTGAAACTGTTGCATGCCATGGGAGGGAAAGGTACACACACACACGAAAGTCGTGAAAACTAGATAGAAATAAAAAGTTTATTAGTTCACAGCATGTTTCATGACAGACTGCCACCTTCGACTGAAGTGCTTTACTCTTTGTTTCTTAGGATACTTTGACGCACGAGCGTTGGCAGTGGACTACAGAACCCTGGGCTTCAGGGAGTGTGTCGGGGAGGTGGTACGGTACCTGAGCTCCCTGGAGGGGGAGTCACCAGACCCCATTGGAGTTCGCCTCGTATCACACCTCTCCCACTGTGCAAGTGAGCTTGACCCCGTCCTCCTACAGTCCCCCCCTTCCTCTGCGTTACCTTTCTCTCCTTGGCCATGGGCCTCGTTCCCTCAGATTGCCCCCTCATCACCTGCCCCCTCCTCAGCTTCTTTCCCTACCGGGCGAAGGGATCTTGCTCTACTAGGGAGCTATCCCTCACCCGCCTCCCTTAGGCTTGCACCTCTAGCTGGCTGCCAGCAGGCCATACCCCCGCTCCTCACCCCAACAGCTCTGGCCTCCGTCCACAGGGTCACCTCCCTCACAGCATCTTCAGCTCTCGCCCCCTCTAGACCGAGCCAGCCGTCCCCCCACAGCACTACCAGCACCTCACCTCTTCCTCCCCCGACTCCCTCCTCTTCCACCTCTTCTTCTACTTCATCATCTGCTGCTCCACAATTCTCTTTCCGGCCCTTTGCTCCTCTGGTGTCTCCCACATCACAGCGCAGGGGCTCAAATGGATCAACCAAGGCCGTCCTGGGATGGGGGACTGAGATTGGAGCTTTTTGAGGAGCAGCTCCAGCAATAGACTCTGTACAGGGGTGTTCCCTTGTACACCACGTAGCAGTATTATGCGCATAGCCAGTGGGGGTTCGGGGGTTTCGAACAAATCGCCCACTTTGCCTATGAAGTCCCACCTACAACTCCCGCACAACACAAGTTACAAGTTCTGTGTTAAGAGAGGTGGAAAGAGAAGGTATGGAAACGCCGCTAATGTCGAACCGGTTAACACCATAGACTTAATATGCCTGTGGTTAACACAAACTCCTTTTTTTTATCCAATAAAAGACAAACGTAAAATAAATTCAACCAAGTGAGGATCGAACCCGAGTCGAGATAAAGTTTGGAGTGGCAACCCGACGCGCTTCCAGTGAACCACCGAAGCGTGTTGCTCTTTCCAGGTCCACTTTTCCTTTAAACGAACCGCCCCTCATAAAATCCTGGCTACGCCCATGCAGTATTGACACCTTTGAACACTGTCTCGTCTAAGACTCTAAAAGCCATATCAGAAGATGTGTGAAGTTTTAGTTTCTCACAATCATAGATGATGAATCGTAAAAGAATGTGAAGGAACGGGTTCAGAATAATTCATGTTCTTGTTTGACAAATACACACTTAAAGTGTTCAGCAGAGCCATATATGCAGTGTTACGCTCACCAGACTGAAGGTTGAGTATTACTGATCTGTGAGCTGTGACATTTCTCTTTTTTTGTCTAAAACATTTATGCATACATGTTCTTTTTTTTTTCTAAAAAAGACTTTTGACAAAACCACTATAAAGACTAAGTGCCTTTACCTTTGTTCATGTTTCTGTTTCATTCAACGGACCGTATGAGTTATAGGAAACATGTTTTGTGCAGCTCCAGACACAAATGGCCAAAGAAAAGGCAAGATGACAAAGAGCCACAGTATGTTGATCGTTTATCCATGTCTGTCACGTCTGCAAACACTGCCTGCGTTTTTCCACAGCCGTAACCCCTTTGAGCATGTGAGCTGTCTCCAGTGATGGCTTATAGGAGCTGTGGTCTTGTGGCGGCAGAGGATAAACATGGTGGGAGATGGTGATGTTTTTGGGATGCCGCGGTGAGGCAAACAGGCCCATCGCTGCGCCCTCTAATTGGCGGTCCCCTGTAATTAACTTCACCCTCGTATCAGTTCATCCATCTCCCCTGCCATTCTTTCTCTCCAATTTTGCGGTGCGCCAGCGGATATCTTCTCTCCCTGTTTGTCTGCACCGCTGTCTTCTCAACAATGGACCGGCAGAGAGAAGAGTGGAAAACAAAAGGGAAAGATCTGAAGGGCTTGTGGTGGAGGGACTGATTTGGCAGGGATGTTCAATAACAGAGTGGGAGTGGGAGGCAGGGAACAAGGTTAGGGGTTGATGAGAGGGACTGTGAAGGTTTTCAAAGAAAGTGGTGTGAAGCACAAAGCCGACACACACACACCCTCGCACACTGATAAATGACAGTTGAAGCTCAGTGTAATTGCGTCGCGTTTCACCAGAAAGCTGGAGACGAGCGACGAGTCGTCCGTGTGTTTACTGCAGACGCTTTGATCTACTTCAGGATGCAATGTCTGTGGTCTGCGGTTCCAAAAATGTGTGTGTTCCGCAAAGTGCACATTGTTTATCTGCGTGAGTGTGCGAGTGCAGGCCCGAGGCAGCCCCTCGTGCTTTCTGTTGATGTGGCGTGCATTCGTGTTTTGAATGTTTGTGTGCGTGTGTGTAAGGCGAGCATTCAGAGCTGGCGTCAGGACCGAACCACAGTGACGGCGTGGCTCTCGTGCGAGGCTGGCCGGCGGTCAGATGGACGGTATGGTGGTGGAATGTTTGTGGAGGGTGCCTGCACACACATGCACGTATACACACACACACACACACACACACACACACACACACGTATACAAAGTTTCTTGCACAAACACACAAGCTGGCTGGCACTGTCCTAGCCTCTGCGTGGGGAGCCAGCGTCACCACCACAGCTTCCTGGAAGAACCACCGGTCACATTGCTCTGGGTTTCCCACGGGGGAGGGTATGCCCTGCGGGAGCAATGGATGAGGAGGAGGGAAGGGAACGTCAGAGAAAGGAGGAAAGTGCTGGGGATGTGAGGAAAGGGGACATGGAAGTAAAGTGAGGAAAAGAGGAGGGTTCAGTCAGAAAACATGAGCACTACCCCTTTCAGAAGATTTCTGTCAGAAATGTGCAATTCATTACTTTTAGACTGAACCGCCTTCTGTCTGATGGTCGTGCTTGATTTGAAACTTACTGGGACGCCATGCTTGGAGAAAAATGTAATTTCTCAGAACGCATCAAAAAGTTTTTACAAAGTGTCAGTATTCTTTATTTTTTGTTTTTTCTCTATTTCTTTTATAGATGGCCTCCCTTCTCACCTTACAGCCATCCTCTTCACACCATTATGATTTTTTTTATTAGGAAAGAAAGAAAGGAAAGACAAAAAGTAAGACTACAAAACAACAATTATCCACAAAAAGAGCACAAGGCAAACACACCCGACCGCCGTCCGCAATCCTGCAAAGTACATAACAGAACACAGCAACAAAACACATATGCATAAAAGACCCATAACATTCATGACTTTGCAGTAGATTTCTATAAATATATATACCTATACCTACAAATATATACATACATATATATTCATATGCAGTCACATACCCATCTATACATCTACATATGATATCTACATATACATCCCTGCATCCATTTGCGTGTGGTTGTGAGCATGCATAAGTGAATAAGGCTTCTCTAATAGAATATTCAATAGCGACCGTGAAGCATCAGAGATCCGCCCCCCAAGGCCTGAGGCAAACATAAGGGGGACCAGAGCCCAAGACCCCAAGAAGGACCCCGAGCGCAGAGCCCCCAAGTGTCAGTAGCTATTCTAACTGGGCTTTTTTAGGTTGACCAGGAAATCTGAAAAACAGTTTATGTGTTGCCTAAGGTTGGCAGCCATCTTCATTTGTACTGCTGACACCTTTAAGTTAATTATATTTAATGATTACCTCCAGGCGTTTGGTTCACAAGATAGTTTGCTAACAGACAAACAGGGTTGACTCCATCAGTTGCTGTCAAAGTTTTATGCTCTCATGGGTCTGAGCACCTTTCCTTTATTCATTCTGATGAACGTGGAACTAAGTACACATGAGACACCTCCCCTGACACGCCTCCATTTAAATATGTAAATACCGGTAGATGTAGATAAGACCTGTGCATGTGATTTTCAATTCAGTTTATTTATAATTCAATTCAGTTTATTTATAATTTAATTATCTTTATATAGCACCAAGTCACAACAGAAGTTGTCTCAGGCCACTATTCAAAACCATTCACATATTATAAAAGCCACTCAGTAAAAAAATAAATAAAAAGCCCTCAACAACCCAGGTCCATCTTATATTACAGATCTTATCGTCCAGGGAGTTGTACTGGTGACTTTCCGATCACAGGCTTTTCTAACCTCTGTGCCACCACTCCCCACAGATAATAGTAAAGTGAAATAGTTCAAACATACGAAATAAGACACAATTTAGTAATATGTTACCTAATCTCTTTATTTGCTCTTCCAATTATTTCATCGTCACTCAAAAAACAAACAAAAAAAAAAGTCCCATTTTTGTCATCTGTGTATGTTTCCCATACAAGACGAAATTTGTCTCTGCATTTAACCCAACCACCACCAGGTGGTGCAGTGGGCAGCCATAGAAAGCGCCCGGGGAGCTGGAGAAAAAAACTGCCTCTAATTATTTAACTAGTTTCCTCCACTGATGAAATGCTAAAAATCCTATACTGTATTTAGCAAAAAACTATATTTATTTGGAGGTAGCCTATGACCTCATAGAACTTAAGAAATGCACATTTTAGCAGATGATCTCTCTCTCTTCATCATTTTCAGTTCAGTTCTTGCTTCATTCAGTTTCCCTCACTGAGGAACTTCCATACATCCAAACTGAGTAAACTAACACACCTATCCGATAATTCTCCATCAGGTCATCTGGACAGTTTCTTTTTTGGTAGAAACATGTCACCCTCACTCCAGAGGGCTTCATCAGTCAGAATAGTTCCAGCACGCTGTTCCCCCACCAAGCCGCAAACAACTTAAGTGGACCAACCAGTTTGCTGGAGCCAAGATGGTTTCTAGAGGCCGTCCTGTCCCTCGTCGACTCCTCCCAGGCAGGTAGCCACAGCGGTTCAAGACAAGAAAGTTCATGCTCAATAATCCAGGTATCAAATCTGATAATTCTCTATCAGGTCATCTGGACAGTTTCTTTTTTAGTAGAAACATTTCACCCTCACTCCAGAGGGCTTCATCAGTCAGAGTAGTTCCAGCACACTGGAACACCTATGCCCTTTTTTTTTTTTTTTACCTGGACACAGCTGACAACACTAGAAACATTTCCTATCACGAATTAAATGCTTATCACAGCTGATCAGTCCAATTCAAACAAAATAAACCAGTTCACACACATACCATATCACAGGAGAGCTCCCCACTGAAGGTGACAAGCTCGCAGGCAGCTGCCATCTTTTTCAGCATACCCATGTGATTCAGGAGCTCCTTGTTCATCTCTGTGTCCATGGGGATGTTAAATTCATCCTAAGCAGTTTACTTTCATCTGAGTGGGACAGAACGGGTTTTTGCCCAGAGCTTGGTAATGTGGTGACTCATCGGGATCATTTGTACTTGTGTACAATTGCCCATTTGTGCATCCATTATTTTCTGCTCGTTCCAGAGTCAGGTCATGGGAGCAGCAGCTTGAACAGACATCCTCTTCAACAGTCACCTCTTCCAGGTCTTCCAGAAGAATTTCAAGGCATTCCCAGGAAAGCTGAGCAAAACAGTCTTTCAAGCATGTTCTGAGATGGACATGTTCAGAAAACCTTCCTAAGGGATGTGTACAGGGGGTATCCTTATCATAGGCCACTGCTACAAAGTCTATAATCAGTCTGCGGCCTAGGGTGTCCTGGTGCCATGTGTACTTATGGACACCCTTATGTTCGAACATGGCATTTGTGATGAACAATCCATGACAAGCATCAAGTCCAACAATAGAAAACTGCTTGGGTTCAAATCAAAGAGTCTTTTCCTCTCAGTCAAGTTGATTTTAACATCTTGTCTTTTGACCAGATATTTTCTCTGCTTCTTGAAGTCCATTCTTCTGGAAATCCCAGTGTTCAGAAGTCTAAGCAGGGTACCTGCTGGTTATTGTCTTAGAATCTGCTGCAGGAACACAACCCCTTAAAGAGTTAAAACTAAATATTAGTAATCAGGAGTAGAAAAACTAATGTTGTTGCTCTCTGCTACCCCAGGGGCCTCATGTATCAACCATGCGTGCGCACAAAAACATTGCGCACGTCACTTTCCACGCAAAAGCCCGTATGTATCAAAACTGAACTGAACGTGAATATATGCGCATCCAGGTACATATCCACGCAAGCTCCCGAGCAGGCGTACGCACGTTTCTGTGGTTCTTGTTCCTTTGGCGACACTTACAGGTGTTTCAGAGAAACTGAAGCCCCACAGTCTGTGGTTGACTTTAAGAGCGGCTTGAAGACCTTTCTTTTCAACCGAGCATACTTTACTCCTCATGATTCTACTTTTGATCTGAGTTGATACTGTTGTTGATTTTAATTGTTTTATTATTTGTCTTATTGACATTCAAATATGTTGCACCTTGTAGCACTTTGAGATTTCCATTAATGAAAAGTGCGTTATAAATTGAATTCATTATTATTATTATTATTATTATTATTATTATTATTATTATTATTAACAGTTCAAGATGTGAAAATGATTAATATTCCCTCCAAACACACGATTAACAAGTATTACATCCACATGACGCAGTGAAATAAAGGACGCGCAACGTTGTGCCAAAAATAAATTTAACAGGAACGGATTCATTCAGCCTTACTGGAGGTTATAATAAATAGTGTAACACGCAGAGCATTTATTTAGAAACAGATATAGTTTTCCGATCTAGGATATGGCTTATCAGCCGTTTTCAGAAATAATAATTTTCCAGTTTGGCACTACTGCTGCGCTCTGGGGAGCCGTGCATCACGCGTGCATACAGAAGCAGCGGTCAAACTGTTCCACAGAGGGAGCTGCAGGTCGATCGGGACTGTGCAGTCCAGTCCACACAAAGCCGGATCATGTCCAATGGTCTCATCGATTCCAAAGGCTGAGTGGTCGCGCTTGGAGCGCGCGCGCACCCTCACCGGTGTCGACACGGCAGCTGGAGGTGTTTCATTATCTGCGTTTATTGTAGATTTCTCCAAAATGACACGTGAAAGTACACCTTATATAACTTGTAGGAGAGCAAAAGCTTCACAGACAGACTGCGCACAGGGCTGCGGGGCGCGCGCTGCGTCTGGAGACTCCAACATCATGTCATGAAAAGTCTCCACCAAGACGCACAGACACGTTTCTTCACATCATCTACATAAACAAAGATCTATGTTCTAGCAAACATCCAAGTAAGTTCCTCTGTGTTTACAGTAATAATGGTAATAAACTCGTGCGCAAAGTTAATATTTCCACACAGAATGAATGAATGAGCCGGTTCGCGCACCACAGCAGGGTGCGCGCGCACACAAATACCGACAATCACTCGTTCTTTGCATGATGAACACATTTTATTACTATTCTTACTTAGGATGTTTGTCCTCACTCATATTATATTGAATTCATTATTTTCCCGAATCTAGAAATGATTTCTGATCGCGCAGGGATCAAACAAACATGTCCTTCACACATGCAGGAAGTAATTTGCATCTGTTTAACATATGTAAATGAAGGCGTGTCAGGGGAGGTGTCTCACGTGCGCTCAGTTCCACGTCAATTGTGATGTACAAAAGGAATGTGCGTGGATTCAGGTGTACGCACAGTTTGATAAATCTGGATCTTTTTGTGCGTAGACACTTTTCTGGATTTCACCGTACGTCACTTTTCAGTAGGAAATCCACGCAGGTTTTTGATACATGAGGCCCCTGGTCTATAAAGACATGAACTTACCAGGACAAGACTATTTTCATTGCAGACTATAAGGAGTGTCAGAGACTCTGCACCAATGACCCTGGCTGCCAGTTCTTTGCTTTTATGGATGGGATTATAGCAATTCTATTATTAGGTATAAATAAACTAAACTGTATTTGGTTTCGAATTATATTATTTTTACTTTTTGTTTTAGACTTTTAGAAATTTATTTTGTGGTCTACAATAGTAATTTCATTCTTTGTAAAACAATAATTTAAATAATCTGAAGTGGGCTTCTGTGTAAGGTTATGTACAAATATTATTTTACTTGTTTCAGAAAGATATTTGAACAACTTTAGTATGGAAAAGTGTTTTGACCAGATTTTAAAAACACTTAAAAACTGTCTATTAAATGTGAGAGTATTTTTGCTTGAAATACTCATCCCTATGATTTATATAGATATGGTTATATTTAGGTCATATTATGATTATTATGGGGTGGCTGTGGCTGAGTGGTTAGAGACGTCTTCCTCCAATGGGAGAGTTGGGGGTTCAATTCCACCAGCAGTCACATATTTAAGTGTCCCTGGGCAAAACACTGAACCCCTCATTGCCTCTGATGTGTGTCCCATCAGTGTATGAATGTGATAAAGCTCTGATTATTCTTTCTAGTAGAGTGTTGTATGAATGGGTAAATGAGGAAACAGATTGTTGTAAAGAGCTTTGCGTATCTTGATAAGATATAAAGGATCTATGTAAGTACTGTATAGTCCATTCACCTTTTTTTTACAAAAACAAACAGCAGCAGCTGTAGCTCTCCCAGCAGGAATATCATATCATATTATCCAAGCAATTCAAAAAGTATGGCAGTGTAAATGTTCATGAAACAACTGCATGAACCCCCAGAACATTTTTGGGACTAGCTGTTTTAATGTGATGGCAATCAACTTTGGCCTTTTCAGACTTTAGCTCTACAATTTGGTACAAATAGAACCAATTTTTTTTCCAAACTGAGATCGCTCACATACAACAGGTAATACATTCATATTTCATAACCTATCCACAGAACCTTAAAAGATCTAAACCATCCATTTAAAGTTAGTCATTCTGTAGCGATCCAACAAAGTTCAGTCAGGTCATCTGGTAATGCCATATCAATTGAAGATTTAACATGTTATCTGTGCTGCTGATTTTTTTTTACCAATAAGTTGCTGTATTCATACCCATCTGCTCACAACAGACTCATGTTCAGGCTTCTGATTAATACACCTATATTATTGTCCAGCGTATATCTTAGATCCTTCTTTTTTAAATGTACTTTATATTTTGCAATTTTTGGGTGTAACTGCGACCTTGAGTAACACAATATTGTTCCACCTCATGTACCGCATGTGATGCGAGTGACAATAAAGAACCTTGAACCAGTTTGCTGGTGACAGCCAAGTCTGGTGGCTGTTACCAGCAAACTGGCTGTCAAAAATACTAAATGAATATTGGCTGCTCCAACTGGCTGCCCGGGATCATAGATCGTCTGTATAAAAGGATCGCCTCTGATGAAAATATTTCTCATTTCAGATTTTGATGTTATTCTGCTGGGCATTTTATTTTTTTCTGATTTAAAATTACTTTTACAGTCAATGAAGTCATCAACAGGCAGATGAGTTGTATAACATTGTCATAGATTAAATGATTGACTCTTGTCATTTAAAAATTTAAATTCTTCTTTCATGTTTTTATTTGTTGTCATTCCTGCTTTTTTTTGTTTTTTTATGAACTCACTGGTGGGCTAAACTGATGTCACCCACAGGCTGCCAGTTGAATAGCCCTGTATTAGGCCATAAAACAAATAAAAGTATCACTTCTACAGGTAAATTTAAAAAAAAGTTGCACCACATTGCGGTTTCTGTCAATTTCCGTTTAGGTTCAGAAGCCAGATGCACCCTTCATATAAAAGTAAGGTCAAACCGATCTTTAGCAAGACAGAGGGAGCCAAAAAAGAGGCAAGTTAATAGTAGCAAGAATATGTAAATGTAAAACTCTTAAAAAAACTGTTCAAGATTGTTTTATTCCTCTTGTATACACAAGAACAAACATGAAAACAGCTCAACTATACGACTGTGGTGCCACAGCCTCTCAGGGTAAAGCCAGACACAGCATTGTCCAGTTTAGAAACTTTAGGAGGAGCAGGTATGGTGATGGCACTCTTCAGAAAGCAGTGGCGCCTAAAACACAAAACACATTTGTCACCAATCATGTCACCCACTCACAGGAGCAAAGTCATTCCTGGGTACTGCCTGACTTTGTAATAAATATTTTTCTGTCTTTATGTTTAATACTGTACCAAACAGCTCGGTCAGAGAAGTTTTCATTGACGTAGGTGTAGAACTGGCAGACAGGAGCGTCAGTGCACGTCCTCTGACAGGCGTCTGCATCGTCAGTCAGCTCAAAGCGGATGTCAGAACCTCTGAAGTCCACCTCTTCATAAGTCAGCTTTAAAAAGCCTGTTAGCAAAGGAGGGAAAGTTGAAATCTCTAAATGGGATAAAAACTTTAGTAAAATTAACAAATCTGTTTCAATAATTTTACATTGTTTTATTAAACTGACCAGTTTTTAAATCCAGATAATAAAGCATAATGCTTCCACCACCATGCTTCAGTGTGGGGATGGTGATTTGGTGTTTGGGTTACACCAGACAAGCGGACATCCTTGATGGCCAAAAAGTATCATTTGTATAAATAATAATATTATTGCGCCCTAAACCCCAAGTCACTTTTATGAAGCCTAAACTGTTTTTTCAAATATAACCCCCCACCCCACCCCTGACTGTGTATGGATCTCTCCAGAGGGAACTTATGTGCTTGTGTGCAAGTTTTTTTTTTTTCATCATCATGCTGTTAACATTCAGTCAAAGATAAAGAGCATGTTAGGATTTTTTGTTGTTGTCTCCAAACCCTATGTGTCAATTTTGATCACTTTTTATTGTTTTTCCAAACAGGTCTCACTTGTAAATAAGTCTCCAAGACTCATTGTGATTTGTCTGTTTCAATAAAGGTTGAATGAACAAAAAAAAAAGAAAAAAAAGAAGAGGGCACAGGTTGTGTTGTAAAGAGCTTTGAGTATCTTGATAAGATGGAAAGGCAGTCCATTTGACTACTTTTTATCAATTTAATGCAGTAATATAAGACTTTAGTGTTCCTATTTTTTTTTATAAATTTGATACAGTGCTTTAAAGTATGTAAAATAAGCAATGTTTTCATGGAAACATGGTCATTTTTTAAATGCATATTAAAAAAAAAACAACAAACAGCAGACTGGAATTATCATTCCATGCGAGCCATGCTGACCAAATAATAAAAATTCCAAACTTTTTACACCAAATAAAACACTTTCAGGTTGTCGTAAATCTGTGTTGTGTTTCATAGTTTGTGGTAAATACTGCTACATACTTTCAAACTGACAGTTTCGTGCCGCCATCCCTGATGTAATTCTGTCCTTTGCCCCAGTCACCATGTCATTTGGGTTGTTCTTCAAAAAACACCTGAAGTCATCANTGCTCATCAAACAGGCCCCCTCCCTCTCAGTTTTCAAATCCCGGTTAAAAACTCACTACTACTCCATCGCTTTCAATGCCAGCTGATTTATATTTGATCGTTTTACTTATGATCTGCAATGTTTTTATGTTTTTCGTGTTGTACTTCATTGTCTGTGTTGCCTGTTACGTGTTTGTTTGTTCAGCACTTTGGTGTGGACTTGTTCCTGTTGAAAGTGCTTTATAAATAAAATGGTATGGTATGGTATGGCACTGTTGTAGAGCAAAGACAGGACTGGGAAGTACGTACCCTTTTTCTTTCTGTCTGATTCATCTTGTGAGCTCAGTAACTAGAAAGACCTGAGGTATGAACGTTCAGTTTAGTGCATGGCTGCATCTAGGTCCCTATCAATAATTGGGTTGCCACGTCAAAATCCAAGACCATAGACGAGACAATATGGACACCACTACACATCTGGTAGACTTGCAGTCAGAGTCTGCGCTTCTTTATTGTCATTTGCACCACATGTGGTACATGTGATGAAACGAGATGATGTACACAGGGTCCCAGTAACAAACCGGATTCCAAAAAAGTTGGGACACTAAACAAATTGTAAATAAAAACTGAATGCAATGATGTGGAGATGGCAAATGTCAATATTTTATTCATAATAGAACATAGATGACAGATCAAAAGTTTAATCTGAGTAAATGTAACATTTTAAAGGAAAAATATGTTGATTCAAAATTTCACAGTGTCAACAAATCCCAAAAAAGTTGGGACAAGTAGCAATAAGTGGCTGGAAAAAGGAAATTGAGCATATAACGAACAGCTGGAAGACCAATTAACACTAATTAGGTCAATTGACAACATGATTGGGTATAAAAAGAGCTTCTCAGAGTGTCAGTGTCTCTCAGAAGCCAAGATGGTAAGAGGATCACCAATTCCACCATTGTTGCGCAGAAAGATAGTGCAGCAATACCAGAATGGTGTTACCCAGCGTAAAATAGCAAAGACTTTTAAGTTATCATCATCAACCGTGCATAACATCATCAAAAGATTCAGAGAATCTGGAACAATCGCTGTGCGTAAGGGTCAAGGCCGTAAAACTCTACTGGATGCTCGTGATCTCCGGGCCCTTAAACGTCACTGCACCTCAAACAGGAATGCCACTGTCAAGGAAATAACAGAATGGGCTCAGGAATACTTCCAGAAAGCATTGTCAGTGAACACAATCCACCGTGCCAGCTGAAACTCTACAGTGCAAAGAGGAAGCCATTTCTAAGCAAGCTCCACAAGCTCAGACGTTTGCACTGGGCCAGGGGTCATTTAAAATGGAGTGTGGCAAAATGGAAGACTGTTCTGTGTCAGATGAGTCACGATTTGAAGTTCTTTATGGAACACTGGGACGCCATGTCATCCGGACCAGAGAGGACAAGGATAGCCCAAGTTGTTATCAACGCTCCGTTCAGAAGCCTGCATCACTGATGGTATGGGGTTGCATGAGCGCTTGTGGCATGGGCAGCTTGCATGTCTGGAAAGGCACCATTAATGCAGAGAACTATGTTCAGGTTCTAGAACAACATATGCTCCCATCTAGACGTCATCTCTTTCAGGGAAGACCCTGCATTTTTCAACAAGATAATGCCAGACCACATTCTGCAGCAATCACAACATCATGGCTACGTAGGAGAAGGATCCGGGTACTGAAATGTCCAGCCTGCAGTCCAGATCTTTCACCTATAGAGAACATTTGGTGCATCATAAAGAGGAAGGTGCAACAAAGAAGGCCCAAGACGATTGAACAGTTAGAGGCCTGTATTAGACATGAATGGGAGAGCATTCCTATTTCTAAACTTGAGAAACTGGTCTCCTCTGTCCCCAGACGTCTGTTGAGTGTTGTAAGAAGAAGGGGGGATGCCACACAGTGGTAAAAATGGACTTGTCCCAACTTTTTTGGGATTTGTTGACGCCATGAAATTTTGAAACAACATATTTTTCCCTTAAAATGATACATTCTCTCAGTTTAAACTTTTGATCTGTGATTTGTGTTCTATTCTGAATAAAATATTAGATGTTGGCACCTCCACATCATTGCATTCAGTTTTTATTCACAATTTGTTTAGTGTCCCAACTTTTTTGGAATCTGGTTTGTAAAAATAAACCAATAAATACTTGAAATCATTTAAATTGTGGGCCCTGAATCTATCGTCTATTAAAATATTTAATTTTTTGAATGGAATTATGGAAGTTAAACAACTTTTCATGATATTCTAATTTGGAAAGGGTCTGTACATCTGAAGCACAACAGTCGTTTCCGCACACACCTGTCATTATCCATGAGATACACAACACAGGGTTTCCACTCTGTTCCTGCTTTTGCAATTTGGCCACCAATCTGTGCAGCCTCCATCCAGGAGTTTTTTTGGTCATTTGACTATAAGCGTGTTGAAAAATCACATGTATTTTCTGACTGCCTCAGCCAGCTGCTCCTCAAAGCTGTCCATGTTGTTTGCACGCACAACAGCTGGCTTCTGGAAGCGGAGTAGTTGAAGAGAAACGACAACGTTACTGTCAGAGCACTTTTCTGCATAAACATGCCCATTTAATGCTGAATTTAAGATAATAGAGGATTCCCAGCCTAACTTTTGTTTTACTTGCTTCTTCTGATAATTAATCTAAACTTGCATTTTTTTTCCTGCAGCCCATCCCTTACTGGCTCTACAAACTCCATGGTCTGAACATCAACTACAACTGTGAGATCTGTGGAAACTACACCTACAGAGGGCCCAAAGCCTTCCAGAGGCACTTTGCGGTACAGGAGTGTTTTATCATGGACTTCTTGTTTAAAATGTTTTAGGTCGTTAAAGATTAAGATCATTTTTAATAGTTTTTTTGTTGTTTTTTAATTTAGGAGTGGAGACATGCTCATGGTATGCGTTGTTTAGGAATCCCCAACACTGCACATTTTGCTAACGTCACGCAGATCGAGGATGCAGTCGCTTGTAAGTCCTGTCTCCAGGTTTTTGTCAATAAAATCGAACGTTCATGTTTTGTGGGTTTCATTTTTTTTTAAAGTGATTTGTATGTTTTTATTCCAGTGTGGGCAAAACTGAAATCCCAGAAAGCACTGGAGCGGTGGCAGCCTGACACAGAGGCAAGTTAATTAAATATTAACAAATCAGTTTAGGGCTTAGTGTTCCCAGATCTGACCCCCCTGTGTGTTTTCAGGAGGAGTATGAAGACTCTATTGGAAACGTGGTGAACAAGAAGACTTACGAGGATCTGAAGCGACAGGGTTTGTTGTAGGTGGAGAATGTGACAGAACCTGACAGAAAGAGTTTGACTTCTGTTGAGCTCCCATTCAAATGGATCATTTTTATTTACTTTGGCTTTTTATTTGTTAGTTGTATTGATGTTTACCAGACCCTCCCTTAATAAATTTGTAATATGGCAACTGTTGATTAATAAATGGAGTACTGTAGTGTTTTGTCATGTTTGAGTACTGTGTTGACCCCTGGACAAACAACCCAAGGCTAAAACAAAAGCACTTGGTCTGTAACTACCGTATTTTTCTGACTATAGGTCGCACCGTTGTATAGGTCGCAGTGTCCAATGATTGCCCAAAAATTGGAAAAATTCATAAATAGATTGCACCGGTGTATAGGTCGCACCTACGTCACCGCCGACGTAACGCGCCATCCACCGCTGATGCGCCGCGTGACCGCTGAGTCAACCCGGCAATATGGACCGAGTGTTTAGCTCTGCTGCTAATGTCTGCCAGAAGCTAAACACGAGACGAGTCCATCTCTGAAAACACGAATAAAAAATCGAATTTTATGTCAAATGTTTTCTCCAGGACATAGTTAAGTACATTGGAGCCTTATAATTACTCTGTAAGCAGAAATAAATATACACGATTGGTTTCGAAGCTATTTATAACGTAAACAGAAGCTAAACACGAGACGAGTCCGCCTCTGACACGAATAAAAAAATCAAATTTTATGTCAAATGATTCATCCAGCCATAGTTACGTACATTAAAGCCTTATAATTACACTCTGTAAGCAGAAAAAATATAAACCGATTGGTTTCGAAGCTATTTATTGTATAACATAAACAGAAATACAACCACAAGCTAACAGAAGCTATGCTAATAAAAGATTGTTTATTTTTATCTCAAACATCTAATAAAGGTACTCACTTGTAAATGTCCACACTGTGATTACATTCTGTAAGTTTCATAAAAATCCGCTGAGTGGTTCTTGACTTATCTTGCTAACAAACAGCTAAAACTCAGTCCTGGGTTACATCAGTACATGCTCTGAGAATGTATCCATAAAAAAATATGTGAAATCCTACCCGAACCGGAAACCCTGGTTAAATAAAGAAGTTCACGCCTTGCTAGCAGCCAGAGACACTGCATTCAAGTCAGGAGATAAAGTGGAGCTGAGAAAGAGCAGGAATGAACTGAAGGATGGCATTAAGAAGGCCAAGGCCACGTATGCACAGAGGATCGAGGGACAGTTCACCTCACAAGACCCACGGAGCATGTGGAAGGGTATTAAATGCATAACAGATTACAAAGGCAAAAACAAACAATGCCCCAGGGACCCATCTCTGCCTGATGCCCTCAATAAGTTTTATGCACGTTTTGATGATCCAAACAGACCAGCTAGCACCAGACTCACCTCATCACCAGATGAAGAGCATCTCAGGGTGTCCGCAGCAGAAGTGAGAGGCAGTCTCAGAAAGATTAATCCTCATAAAGCAACCGGACCAGACAACATCCCAGGGAAAGTTCTGAAGGAATGTGCGGACCAGCTCTGTGAGGTGCTGGCTGACATCTTCACCACCTCACTTGCACTGGAGTTAGTTCCCACCTGCCTGAAGACCGCGACCATCATCCCAGTCCCAAAGAGCTCCACAGTGACTGGTCTGAATGACTATAGACCGGTGGCCCTCACCCCGATAGTCGCTAAATGTTTTGAGAAACTGGTCATGTCCCACATCAAGGCAACCGTCAACATCAATGAGGACCCTCATCAATACGCATACCGTGAGAACCGATCAACAGAGGACGCCATTTCTTCCGTGGTCCACACTGCTCTCACCCACCTGGATCAGAAGGACTCATACGTGCGTCTGCTCTTTGTGGACTTCACATCTGCCTTCAACACCATGATCCCCCAAACTCTGATAGACAAACTATCTACACTTGGACTAAGCCCCTCTATTTGTAACTGGGTACTAGACTTCTTAACAGACAGACCACAGTCCGTGAAGATCCACAACTTCTCCTCCTCCACCATAACCCTCAGCACTGGCTCTCCTCAGGGATGTGTGCTGAGCCCCCTTCTGTTCACTCTGCTCACATATGATTGTACAGCCACACTTCCAGGCTGTCATATTGTTAAGTTTGCAGATGATACAGCGGTGGTGGGATGCATCACAAACAATGATGAGTCCAGCTACAGAC
>JBBPBX010001617.1:64580-100204 GCA_038048925.1 Garcialebias charrua | reverse complement strand
GTCTCATCTTTTGCACTGTTCTAAAATAAATAAGTAATAAACTTTATTTATATAGCACCTTTCACAGACATAGAAATCACAAAGTGCTTTACAAAAAGGAATACACATACTAAAATCATCTAAAATCATACTAAAATCATACTAAAATCATACTAAAATCATCTAAAATCATACTAAAATCATAATAAAATCATAATAAAATCATAATAAAATCATAGACTCTCAAAGTGCTTTACAAAAAGGAATACACATACTAAAATCATCTAAAATCATAATAAAATCATAGACTCTCAAAGTGCTGTACAAAAATGATAAACTCCAAAATCAATAAGCACAATTAACCATAAGCCTTGTTTGAAAAGATAAGTCTCAATAAAAAGTAAAAAGTAAAAAATACATAAATAATGCTTCAGCATCATTTTGACGCGTCACATTATTTAAAGCGCCTCAACATAATGTATGAATATAATGAATATACTGTATGTTCTTCTCCTCTCTGTGTCTCATCATGTGTGTTCAGTCCTTCACAACATGTCAGTTGTTCTCACCTCTCCTTGGCCTCGGCGGCTCTGTCCCGCTGCCTCCTGTTCTTGAACCAGTTGCTGACCTGCGTCGTGGTGAGCCCCGTGGCCTCGGCCAGCTCCCTCTTCTCGCGCGGGGACGGGTAGGGGTTGTGCGTGTACCACTCCCGCAGCACGCTCCGGCTCTTCTCCTTGAAGCAGTAGCTGGTCTCCTCTCCGTCCCAGATGGTGCGTGGCAGTGGGAACTTCCTGCGCACGCGGTACTTGCCCACGGCGCCGAGCGGCCGGCCGCGCAGCTTCTCCGCCTCCACGTAGTGCGCCTTGAGCCACAGCTGCTGCAGCTTGGGGTGGTTGTGCGCCGAGAACTGGTGGCTCTCCAGGATCTTGTAGAGCTCCCGGAAGTTGCCCCTGTGGAAGGCCACCACCGCCTTGGCCTTCAGGACGCTCTCGTTCTTGTGGAGGTGGTCGCAGGCGGGCAGCGACCACAGGAAGCGGCCGAGCCTCTCCAGGTTGCCTCCCTGCTGCAGCACCTCGCACACGCACGCCACTTGCTCCTGCGTGAACCCGAAGGACGGGAGGATGGACATGATGGTGTCCAGGGTGGTTGTCCTCTATTTCTTTAAAGCTTCCCGTCCAGTGCGCTCTGATGCGTCCACTCCTCTCCAACCTCCCCCCGACGCGCGCGCAGCAGATTGGGGATGTTGATGGTTGGGACAATTTGTTCCTGCTGGAGATATGTCAGACTTAAAGGGAGACCTGTGCGTGTCGGTGATTGGCTCTCCCTCTGCCCCGCACCCTGTGCAGAGGAGCAGGACTGAACAGTGTGCAGCTCCGTTTCCTCCCCAGAGGCTGTGCGTCAGGGGCTGAAATAGGAGCGCGCACCTCCCACCCCCACAGTCCCTCTCGCGCTCCATGCCGAGGGAGCAGAGCACCTCAACACTAATCAATTATTGCAGAGCTCTCAAAAATATCTAAATGTCTTCTTTAAGAGTTCATCATGTGAGATGAACCTACAAAACACCCCTAAGTTAAAGGGTTGCAAACCTAAAACATGTAAAATACTGACATATGAAAAGTGTTCAGGAGAAATAAGTTGATGTAATTAAACAATAAGTTGAAATAATCATGTAATTAAACAATAAGTTGTTAGTTTTTGGTCATTTTTTATGTTGTTTTATTTAAAAAAAAAAAAAAGTTTCTGCTCTATTTACGCATGAGGACTATCACATGAAACGTGCGCAAATGAAAAATAAATAATGTTGATGGTCCAGAGGACCAGACTTAGCTTTTTTTTTTTAGATTTTTCTACCTGGATTATTGAGCATGCATGCAGGGTAAATAATGTTGTATTTATGATTTTTAATTACTGGAGCTGTTTTAATTTTAATGTGAGGTATTAATTGAAAAGATCCATTATCAGTTATAGGGTTGATGGTTAATAAAGATATTTAACTTTCAAAACTTTTGGGAATTAAAGTGAAAATTCGCAATTTATAAATCTGGACTGGTCTGAAATAAAAAATAATAAATGAGCACGTGTTGTCCACATTTATATTTCAGAGATTAGACGGGCACCACAGTGGCTCCAGTGTTTTTCTGTGGGCTGAAACACTAAACCAGTGCATTAGTAAATGAGTTCTGGGCGACACCGGTTCTTGGTGGTGCAGTTGTTGGTTTGAGCTTCTGGATCAGATTTCTTTATCGGCAAACTCTGAAACTGGACTCTCTCTCTCTGTTTCTGACATGGAGCAATAAGGTTCTGCTGTGAAAAACTCATTTTAGAGAGTTTCATTCATTTATCTATTTATTTAATTTGGGTTTACTGTAAATTGAAATACTTCCCACTTTTTGGTCATTTTGATAAAAATCTTGTTTTATAAAGAAGCCTGTAAAAATGGGGACAAACGTGAGCAGATGTATTCCACTTGATTTTTTTTTTTTGTGTGTGTCTGCTCCATCTTTGCGATGTCAATAATAACAAATGACCAAAATATATTTACAAACTTGTTGAAGCTACAAATAAATTCACTTTTTTTTTTGGAGCGGGCTGTAAACCTTAAAACTCCTCTGTCATAAAAACATGGAAGGAGACGTGAAAAATCATAAAGTATAAGACAAAGTTTCTTCAGGTTCAGCTTTGTTTACGTTGGGCGCAGACCCGCATTTCTCAGTTGCACATGCAGACGTAAACTCTTTTCAATAATATAAATCACCACAACCTTTTTGATTTTATAGTTTGCAATAATTGTTCTATTTGTCTTCTTTAATAAACAGAATCAGTCTGCAGGAAAAACAAAATGATAAAAGTTGGGATGATGATTTGATTTCCTTTATTTGAATACTTAATGAGAGTTGTGTGTGTGTGTGTGTGTGTGTGTGCAGGGCTCTGAGTGGACTGAAGTGGACCCACAGGCCAGCTCTGTGTAAAACCTCAGTGCTTCAGTAAATGAGCTGTCTGATGAGCTCCTCTCGGGTTTCTATAATATCTCTACCACATTGCGCTGCGCCTCCTCCTTTAACCCGAGCAGCCCGGGGGGCGAGATTATTTCAAGATGTGGCTCTCCTCCTCCTCCTCCTCCTCCTCCTCCTCCTCCTCTGCCTCGGCCACTGGGCTCCTTCAGAACCCTCCAGTTCTTGGATGATCATTCCTCATCATGACGGGGAATAAAATGGGCCTTACAAGCAGAAAATATTCATTTTTAGTTGAAGATTGAAATAAATCATATACTGTATAGAACTTTTATTTATTTATTGTAAAGTCAACCACTTATTTATTCTGGATCTGAGGAGATCATCTCTGTCATGAAATTTGTGCATTCTTGGAGCAGCAGCAGAAAAAAAAACACACAGAGAAAACTCAACTGAAACCGATGAAAACACTTCATAAAAATGTCATCGTTTAAAAGTCTGTCCTGCTGGAGGCTTCGCTTCTTTCTTTTAATATGGAGGCGGCTCAGTGAACAGATGGTTTTCACTCCATTTGAGTCCAAAGTGCTATTTCAGCTGTTTTTACTGGAACAAAACTGCTTCATTTGTTTTAATCTACAAGAAGATATTTAAATGTATTCCCCTGGGGATTGGAGCACATAAAAAAAGTACTAAACAAAATATATATAGTTGAATTGAATGAACACAAGTGAGCTAACATATCTGAAAAGCCATTTTAAATCATTTATTTTCTCAAAAGAATGTAAAGAGCTTAGTTTTTTGCTTTATTTGATGGATTTGACAATAAATAAAAATCATTGCCTCATTATTTTCCAAAAATTTTCCAATTTTTTTTGCACATATAAAAGTGGTTCAGGATATATTTGACTTATTTTCACGTGTTGCAAACTAAAAAATCAAACATAAAACATATATCAAATGAAGCAGTTTGTTTACAGATTTGTTGATAAAATGCATACGCACTCAATGTCAACAACGTGTGAACAAATGGCTGCACACTTATTTTCAATCACTGTTTCTGTACAAACAAACACACGTGTTGTTGGCCGTACATTTCTAATCAAGCTCACATGGACAAAATGGTGCATGTTGATTATTTTTAATTAGTCTTTAACAAATCATCTTGAATGAGTTTCTGCTGAATTTTTAAACGTGTCTCTGATTAAGAGTTTTATTTGGGGGTGCAGGAGAGGTAGAAAAAAAAAGAAAGAAAGAGACAAGTCCTTCTCTTAAAACAAAACACAACTGTTGACATGAGTGAGTTAAATGAAATTGGAGCTGCAATTATCAGCTTAACAGAGTTTCCTGTCATGTTGGAAAATTAGACCTGGTACAAGTGCGCCAGGGTTATAGCCCACCACCATCACACACACACACACACACACACACACACACATACACACATCAAAATCATTCCCTCAGAGGACAACCTCCACAAATATGCAATTAGGACCTCGGCTTTTACAGTTCCCTGCTTTCGGTAAACACACCCGGGGTGTACAGATGAAGACATTTGTTTTAAAGAGCCTCTTTTTTCCTGGCTGGGCTAAATAAACAAACCACACACACACACACACACACACACACACACACACACACAAGAGGAAGGATTCAAACCAGCAGCTGCCATGTGTGCCTTCTTGGCAGGGAGGGGGCGCTATGACAATGTTGTCACACAAGTCAGAATGTAACTCCTGGGATGAGCTGTTTGTGTTATAGTTGTGCAGCAGTGTGTGTGTGTGTGTGTGTTGTGAAATACCTCTGCTGTGATGCTGCCTCACAGCTGCTGCCTCTGTGTCAGACTCAAACACCTCAAACTGTCCTCGTGAGTTATGTTTTGTCATCCAGGACAAATCTTTGTGAATGTTTGAGAGATGGGCAGCAGCAGACGTGCATGTTTCCCCCCTGCTCTGCTGAGCAACAGCTAAAGAAGGTAAAAACACACAACCGCCTCCATGGGGACGTGGTTAATATGAACTTTCACAACTCAAACAAAGTGTGTTTCTGCCATCAGGACCAGCGTGGCCAGGAGTGGCGTGGGCCTGTAGCCGGCGTCGACCCTTGCCCTCTCATTAGTGGGACGTAGAGTGGTGGAGTACCGTACCTTGCGGTGCTCCAGGTCATGTTACATGTGGCTTGCAGTCTGCTGTGCCGCATTAAATGTCAGCTTTGAAACCATCTGAAAGATCAGAGGTCAGTGTTTTTAATAAGGACAGAGTTCTGGGGGAGTTCCCAGTCTCTTTTTTTTTTACAACAAGGGTGTTTTAGATGGTGGACAAAATGATCCACTCTGGTTTTAACACCCAGACAAAAAAAAAAAAAAAACTGTTTGTTTTTTTAAAACTCGGTGGAATAAATTTCATGGAAATTTTTTTTTGTTTTTAATAATCTAATTCATGGACACCATAGTGGAACTTGCCTCCGGCCACCCCTCCCCGTGAGATCCAAAAACCATGGGTTCTTAAATGGGATATTGTTCTGGGCTCCAACAAAGCTCTTTTCACCCTCTTCAATATTACAGGAGGAGTCACCTGATACCTAACAATCAGCTAATCCACTGCCCATGGCGACGAGGTCACCTGCGCACAGGTAACTTTATCCCGGTCGCCTGCCTCTCCCTTCCTTTAGTTCCCTGCGTTGTTCTCCTTGTCTGTGCCTCAACAGTGAGCACAGACTAACAGCCTTTTGTTTGCTTGGGTCACGGGTTGGATCACATACAGAGCTGCTGCTGGGAACATGGCTCTTCTGTTAGATTCCCATCATGTTTCTGCACTGGTTTGGTGGAAATCCACAAATTTACAGAGTATTCCCTGAAACTGTGAATTTACTGTGGCTCTTTTTCTGGACTGAGTGAGTGACAGACGCTCAAATTCATTTGTCCAAATGTTGAGGTGGAGGCGTGGGGTGGAGGTGGGGTGGAGTTTGGCATGAATTTTAGGGGAAAAAAACCCTTTGGATTGGCCTGAACTGTGGCAAGCTTTCAGACCCCCCACCCAAAAGGAGCTTTACTTCTGGAAATCTCATTGCTGTTTATTTGAATTACAGGGGCTGGGATGAGAAAAGGAGGCCTAATGAACTCCAGGTTGCCGGACATGTGCAAACGATCACTGCAGGTTTGTTGAAAGCTGCGGCAGGCTCGCTGGATTACAGCCCCTCTATACCCCCGCCCCATCCCACCATCCTAACAATCTGGCAACATGGGGACTTTTAAATCTTAAGGACATGTGCTTTTTGTCTGACATAAACTCCCGTTCCTGACAGGAATGTATATTTAAAAGAAAAAAAAATCACATTCCTGTTTCTCTTTAAAGCTAAAATTGCAACAAAGAATCCAAACAGTCAATTTTTTTGTTTTTATAAATATAAACTTTTATTGCAGTACGTAGATTTAGAAAAATACATTCACGTAATTTCAGATAACAAACATACAATTCAAACTAAAAAACAACAAAAACAAACAAAACAAACTTTTAGCTCAGAGTTTTTTTTGGTTTATGACATTAAAGCACTGAGGAAGCTTTCACTGAAAGATCCTGTCATCTAAAACCTGACACGTGATCTGATGGATGTGTCAATGTGCTTTTGTGGTCACGTATGACGTTAAGAAAATTGGGCTCCTGTTGTGAAAAAGTGCCAGACTGGTTTGACAAATGGGCTTCGGATTCTTTTGTGTGACACTGAACAAATGTTCCAGGTCTTAGGTGGCCCTAAGGTGTAAATGAACAACATTTGAAAAAACTGAATTATATTTGAAAAAACAGAATTACATTAAGCCAAAGCGGAAGTGGACAAAGTGGAAGTGGCCAAAGAGGAAGTGGCCAAAGAGGAAGTGGACAAAGTGGAAGTGGACAAAGTGGAAGTGACTGGAATCATATAAAAAATAAAAAAAAACATTTGAAAAAATGGAATTATATTAACCGGAAGTGGCCAAAGCGGAAGTGGCCAAAGAGGAAGTGGCCAAAGAGGAAGTGGCCAAAGAGGAAGTGGCCAAAGAGGAAGTGGACAAAGAGGAAGTGGCCAAAGAGGAAGTGGCCAAAGAGGAAGTGGCCAAAGAGGAAGTGGCCAAAGAGGAAGTGGACAAAGAGGAAGTGGCCAAAGAGGAAGTGGCCAAAGAGGAAGTGGCCAAAGAGGAAGTGGACAAAGAGGAAGTGGACAAAGAGGAAGTGGACAAAGTGGAAGTGGACAAAGAGGAAGTGGACAAAGTGGAAGTGGACAAAGTGGAAGTGGACAAAGTGGAAGTGACTGGAATCATATAAAAAAAAAATACATTTGAAAAAATGGAATTATATTACGGTAACCGCAAGTGGCCAAAGCGGAAGTGGCCAAAGCAGAAGTGGCTGGAATCGCATTTGAAAAAATGGAATTACATCAAGCCAAACCGAAAATGGTGTTTTTGTGTGTGTGTGTTTTTTATTTAATTTTTTATTTTATTAATAACATCAACAACAGAACAATGAACAGTACACACAACACTTCCAGTTTGGCTTAATGTAATTCAGTTTTTCAAATGCAATTTAGTTTTTTCAAATGTGATTACGGCCACTTCCGCTTCGACCACTTCCGTTTTGGTTTAATGCAATTCTGTTTTTTTTTTCCAAATGTGATTATGGCAATTTCCGCTTTGGCCACTTGCCCTGTAATCCTGTTTTTTCAAATGTAAATCCGTTTTTAAAAAATGTAATTCCGTTACAGTATTTTCAAATGTGATTACGGCCACTTCCGCTTTTGGCCACTTTTGCTGTGGCTTAATGTAATTCCGTTTTTTCAAATGTTGTATTTTTTCCAAATGTACTTTGTAATTCTGCTTTTTCAAATGCGATTATGGCCATTTCCGCTTTGGCCACTTGCCCTTTGGCTTAATGTTATCCTGTTTTTTCAAATGTAAATCCGTTTTTTTTTTTTTCCAAATGTAATTCCGTTTTTTCAAACGTAATTCTGTTTTTTTTTTCAAATGTTGTTCATTTACACCTTAGGGCCACCGTAGATAACAGAGCTAAACCTCTGAGGCTGTTTTCAGACCATTTTTACAGTTGACAACACATTAAATGTAAAAAGGCACTCATGTCCAAAACAGGATGCCCTGTAAAGAGAAATAATGATCAGCTCTTTGTAATAAACGTGTCCTTTTATGGCCTTCTGACACCAAAAAAAAACAGTGCGGGTTTATTTTTTAACTCGGTTTTATAGAAAAATATTTGGAGCTCAACATGAAGCATCATCATGCCACCTATGGACCATCTGTCGCAGCATTATAAACAACTTCCAGTGGACATGTGATCACCATTTATGTCTCGGCCTCTCGGCTCGATGGTGAGACTTGAAACGGGAGCCGTTGCTGCCACAGTGTGCGTTGTTTGGGGTGTGTCACACTCGACAAACCTTTTCAACATGGAGGTTGCCTGAAACGTTTTAATGTCATCATGGTAGTGCAAAACAGACCAATGGGTGTTTTTAGTAGCAGAAAGGCACATTCGTCTTCACTTATCCCCTTCACGCACATTTAAGGCTCCTGATTTGTTTCATGGGATAAAAATCACAAAAAGCAGCTTTTTTTTGCAGTGACTCGAGAAGTGTGAGGAGTTTAAAGTGCTTATACTGAAGGACACTGTTTTTCTTTTGTTTGTATTTACCATTCCTCTGCAATCCTTCAGCAAAGCTGTTTAACCGACAACTTTCAGAGGCTCCTCGCCTTCCTTCCCCCTCCACGATGACCTTTTCGTTTTGACCCGGATGACGCATTTCGTTTGGAGGAACATCCCGGCGGCCACGTGACTCGAGGCATCCCAGCACCTGCTTCTGCACATCACATCCTCTCAACAGGAAGTAGCAGGTGTTGGCTGTAAAAATGCTCATTTAAATGAGGCTCAAACGCATAAAGAAACTACTTGTGTTAGCTTGTGACGGTTGAAATGTTTTGTCGTAGAACAAAAATAATAATAAAAAATCACATCGCGGGCTTTTGTCAGCTTCTTGCTGAACTGACCACACCCACAGGGCTCACCTCGGACAAGAGTGCATCTTTAAAGGCAAATAAAAGCAAATAATTTAAAGGAAATTATTGGCTAAAGAACACACACTCACACACACACGCGCACACACACACCAAAAGAGATTCACGTATCACTGTGAGTGCTTCTGTGAGGTTCGAGGCTAGAGGTCAGACATGTCCTCATCCATCTGTACCGTCTGTAGTTTGGCCAGCTCCTTCCCCTCCACGGCCTCCATCTCTCCGCACATCGCCTGCACCATCTCGCTCATGCCCCCCGACCTCGAGCCGTCCACCTTGGTCTCTGAAAGGTTCATGTAGTTGCCGTTCAAGCCGGACCCCATCAGGTGGGAGGAGGGCGCCCCTCGTGGCACCTCGTGGGTCGCGAGGTACTCTGTAGGCTGTAGATGGTTGGCGTTTGGGTCTGTTTGAGCCATCAGGGGCGTGCTGTTGGTTAGGGTGGTGTAGACCTCCGGCACGGGACTGGACGAGCTGGCAGCGGTCACATCGCTGGTGGAGGTGGGGGAGAGCTCCTCGGCGTTCGGATCGGCGTAGCTGATCTGACCGTTGGGATCCATGTGGAGCCCGGGGTGGTACGAGGCGTAACCCCCTCCCTCCAGAGGCTCCTTCTTGATGGGCGTCCGTCCAGCGTTGTTCATGCTGTAAAGAACCGTACTGTGGTGCAGAGACGCCATGCTCAGCTTGTCTTGTTGCTGGAACGAGTCGTCGCTGGAGGAGCTCACCGCCACATTACTCAGAGACATGTTACCTGGAGAGACACAACGGATCAATGATCATGTCTCGCTCTGGTTTGGAGCAGATCCCATTCTTACTTTATGTTTTTTTTTACAGTAAACTTTGTCTGCTCATTATTCTTCTGCTTTATGTCAAACAAAGTACTGTATTTACAGGCCTATAAGTCGCAGTTTAAAAAAAACTAATTTTCATGTCCTGCGACATATGGGGCGAAGCGACCTATTTATGGATTTTTTCCCATATTTTTAGACCAATTTTTGGCTGAGATATGACATTCATTCATTCTGACAAAAAAATAGAGCAGTACCACTTTCGGCCACTAGGGTCCACCGAGCGTTCCCAGCTCATGTGTCCGAAAAAAGCCTCCTTTGCTCGGACTCACTCTGTCGCAGCCTGGCCTCCTGAACTCTGGAGGTCTGAACTATTGTTTAATAGCAAAATAGAAGAACCACACGACAGATGTTGATGAAACTTACAGAAAGTAAACACTGGATGGATATTTACAACTGATTAGCTTTAGGAGATGTTTGAGCGAAAATTCGATTTATTTATAACTTATTTTCGTGACGGTTTGGAAGACGTCAAAGCGAAACAATTTAAATCCAGCAGATTTGACCATTACGTGAATTTATTAAGGAACGGTTAAGCTCAGGAATACTTTTGCTATAATGTCAGCAAACAAATATATTTTTAAGTGTTTATCTTGCTAAATTTTAAAGAAATGAAGCGTATCGCTCGCTGCGTGTGCATGTGGCGAAACAACTTTTTAAAATCAAGCAAATTTGACCATTACGTGAATTTATTAAGGAAAGGTTAAGCTCAGGAACACTTTTGCTATAATGTCAGCTAACAATAAAAAAAAGTGTTTATCTTGCTAAATTTTAAAGAAATGAAGCCGTCCCACCCGCGCGCGTGCACGTAGTGAAACTACTTTTTTTAATCCAGCTGATTTGACCATTTCGTGAATTTATTAAGGAAAGGTTAAGCTCAGACACATCTTTGCTATAATTTTCAGCAAACAAATAATTGTTTTTACAGTGTTAATCTTGTAAAGTCAATCCGTGCTCGTTCGCTCCTGTGGCCGCCATGTGCAGCAGGGCGGTGACGCGTAATAGATGCGACGTATACGGAGGTGCGACACGTTTATGGATTTTTCCACATTATTGGACATAATTGGACTTTGCGACATATAGGGCGGTGCGACTTTTCACCCAGAAAATACGGTATTGGCATTTTTCCATGTTATTGCATTTTTAAACTTTCTGCTTTTGAGATCAACGACGAGGAGTGATGGAGACTTCATAACTTGTTTTTATTCATCTATGATCTTCAGAAAAGACGTCTAAATATACACATGTATGTGGCGCTTCCCGATTTCTTCTTCTATGTGTTACGGTATGCGTAGCCTTACCCTCTCGGGCTATGGTCCAAATGTGGATAAGCTCACGAAGCAGCTGAGATGTTATGAATGGGAGCAGAAGAGACTCGTTGACAACCCACCAGAGATGGACAACCATTAGATTTAAGGAAGTTAAAGGTCAACGTTGACAATATCACATGAGAATTTCACTGTAAAGTAGCTGCAAACCTCATCATGTTTATTAAACTGAGACTTTAATTTTTAGTCACTGCAGCAAGATAGTTCTTTGTCAGAGCAAGCTGCATGAAAATGTCACCAATTAAAGGAGTTTACAACAAAAGCCTTGTATCGTCTTAATAATGAAATACAGGGGGTCCCCGACTTACGAGCGCATTGACATACGAGGTTCCGGACTTACGAGCTGACTAACGAACAGTAAATTTGTAAAGAACATACAGAAAATACAGCACTTTTATGTGTTTTTAGATGAAAGTGTGTTAGTTAACCGTTTGGAAACAAGTTTCTGAGCATGTTTATGAACTACAGGGAACCCCAGACCTACGGCGCCCGCGACCTACGGCAACCCGGACCTACGAACGTATAATATTTAATAACTTAATAAAAATATATTTAAAAAAAAATAGTTTTTTTTGTGTGTGTGTGTGTGTTTAAATGTTATTAATTTCACGTGTACAGCACTTTGTTGCAGCTGTGGTTGTTTTAAAGGCTTTATAAATAATATTTTTAATAAAAATGATAAGTTTTTCTCATAATTGCGCAACTTCCGGCCATTCCAGGAAATGCCCCGGCAGCCATTTTAGGTAGATCTGTGTTGTCCCGGCAGCTGGCTGTGAGGACTGTGTTTGTTCCAGGATTGCCTCACATGGATAAATTACTGGCTGGAATTGCTAGAGCAGCAGCCGCGGATCGATTGCCGATCGCTCAGTCATGCGCCGCACCGCTGCGCGAACACCAGCTCATGGCCTGGCTAACATGCAGCTAGCAGAAGCTAACACAGGCCTCAGCAGCAGCCGCGGATTGCTCGCCGAGCCGCCGCGCTGCTCGGCCCGACAAAATCAACGCATGGCAACCTAAGATGTCGGCTTTGACCATCTCAAAGTAAGAAATTATATTTTTATTTATTCTGTATTAATTAATTATTTTATTCTGTAATAATTTTACAGTATTGAATGTGCTGTGCTGAATAGCAATGTTTAACATTACTGCACACTACTGTACATGCTGTACAGTTACTGTGTGTGTTTATGGATGAATGTGTGGTGTAATGTGTTAGATAAGTGTTTGTAAATAAAGTTCTGTGCATGTTTATGGCCCAGTATGTCCGCTTGTTCAGTCTCATGCCGATAAATGTGTGTGCGGGGCTCCGTTAGCGTTATTTCCGCGACGTACGAACGAAACCAGGACCTACGAACAAGACGTTATTTTCACCCCCGAGCTGCGGCAGAATCGAGCTGCGAACGGTCCTTAGGTCCGGAACTCGTTCTTAACTCGGGGGTTAGCTGTAGTATGAACGTTTGTGATGAAAAACGAGTGTTCGTAGTAGCGCTAGCATAAATTTTCCGACTTACAACCGAAAATCCGGACTTACGAGCGACACGTGTTTCGGGTTCCGACATACGAGATTTCGTCTTACGAGAACCTCGCAGGAACGGAACTCGCTCATAAGTCGAGGACCCCCTGTATGCTCCATGTTTTACATCTAATAAAAATGCAATCATTAAAAATGTATTTATTTGTGCCATTGTGTCTAACGCTGCGTTACACTGTATTTGCTGAACCCACCTTGTGTGATTGCTGAGGAAGGCGAGGCGGAGGAGAGTTGCAGGGGAGGAAGACCTGCATCACTGCTGAGTAATGAGTTGCCATCGTTGTCAGAGACCCCACCTGGTACGTGGACCAGACTGTAGCCACCCACCTGCAGAGCACCTGAGGGTGAGCTGAACGTGAGAATGGAGGAGCCTCCGTTTTGGACGGCCATGGAGTGGATACCCTCCAGCTTCACCTCCGCCCCGTTCACACAGTACGAGGAGTACTGCAGGGTGGACTCCTCGGCACTGCCCAGTCCTTTCTCCTGTCCAGTCTGCATCTGCAAGTCTGCTCCAGAGCCCCCCAGCAGCACCCCACCAGGCGGCCTCAGCGGGTTGAACGACAACGGCTGGATGCCCAAATTGAGCCCGTTGAAGAGGATGTTTCCAGGCGAGTGGAGGTAGGATGAGCCACCGTTGTGAAACACGGTGGAGGAAGTGTTACTGCCAACCAGGCTTCCATTGTAGAGGCCACTGCTGGAGCCAGTGGACATCTTGATGTCCCCAATCTGTTGGATGACGACCCCTCCGTCCAGAGGTCCTGCGTGAACAGGGAGGCTCCCATGTGTTATCACTCCGTCTGAAGAATTGGAGAGAGGACGAGGGGACAGCTCCTCCTGGCCTTTGCTGGACTCGTCCTCCGTGCTGTGATTGCCATCAGATTCACTGAAGAACAACAGATTGTTGGTCACAAAACAAAGGAATGCAAAATGAACATTGCTTTAGCTCAAACGGTGGAAACATTGAAAACGCTTTGCACTTATTTCCTTTATTTTTACATCTTGCTCAGAGCAGATACCGTATTTTCCGGACTATAGGTCGCACCGGAATATAGGTAGTTTTGTCCAATTATTGCCAAAAAATTGGAAAAATCCATAAACGGGTTGCACCTGAATATAGATTGCACCTATAAGTCACCGCTGACGTGACGCGTCACCGCTGAGACAACCCGGAAATGTGGATCGAGTGTTTAGCTCTGTTGCAAATGTCTGCCACAGGAGCGCAGAGCAAAGCTTTAAGAAGATTAACACAGTAAAAACAATTATTTGTTTGCTAAAAATTATAGCTGACATTATAGCACAAGTGTTCCTGAGCTAAACCGTTCCTTAATAAATTCACGAAATGTTCAAATCAGCTGGATTTAAATTGTTTCGCTTTGACGTCTTCCAAACGGTCGCGTGCACTGCGAAAATAAATTATAAATAAATTGAATTTTATCTCAAATGTCTCATACAGGTCAACAGTTAGTAAATTAAACCCATATAATTACATTCTGTAAGCTGAAAAAATATCAGCCGAGTGTTTTATGAGCTATTTATCTAAAATATACATAGAAATAAATCGAAGCTAACACGACATGGTTGCGTCTCTAACACAACAAATTTTTTTAAAAAATGAATTTTATCTATTTATAAAGTGGTACTGCACCATTTTTTGCCAAAATGAAAAACGGTCATATCTGAGCCAAAAATTGGTCTAAAAATATGGGGAAAAATCCATAAATAGGTCTCACCTCCGTATAGATCGCAGGGCATGCAAATTAGGCAACAACAAAAAACGTGACCTATAGTCCGAAAAATACGGTAGTCACATTTGTTGCGGAGGTTTTGAAGAGCAGGTTGTTGGTGAATTTGTTGCACTCCTGCCTCATAAGTGCTCAGACAGCAACCAATCAACATCAACAACCCTGTGACCATTTGGAGCAATAAATCCTGCTGCCAGCAGAACAAATGGCCCAGAGGGTGAATATCTGCTTTAAATGTCAAAACCAAATGTTTATGTATGTTTTTGAGATATAGCTGCTGTGCTGTAGTATTTTATTATTATCATTAAAAGACTGATTAAAGCAGCTGCAGCATTGAATACTCAACATCTTTTTTTAAGCACCTAACATTTTCAAAAGTTAAATCATGTTTTTTTGTGGCTATAGATTATATTGACGTGCATGTGTGTGCATGAGGAGACAGAGGGGTCACCTCCACCAGGTGTGCGTCATTTTTGTTCACACAGAGGGAAACATGAAAGAACTTCACATCTCGTCTGTGTGTGTTGTGGATCATGACATAAAGCACCGGAGCTGATGAGATCCTCTTTGGTCCAAGAGAAGAAATAAAGGTGATTATGATTTATGCTCTGATCTGTGGAAACCGCGCACGAACATGTGCGTTCATGCACAGACACAGATGTAAAGAAGCCTTTTAAAGTCGGAGCTCTTCCATCACTTGGAAATCAGATTTCTGGAGTTTTGTATAGGGCATTGGGTTATTTTGTGGCCTTAAAGGTTTCCATGACTCTTTGCTCCGCTTCGCTTGAAACCGGATCTGAACAGCTTCATATTTCAAAACAGTAAAAAAAACGTGGTCCTAATACTTTTTATTTTATTTTTTTTATTCATAACTATAATAATTGGCCACTCTAAAACAGAACAACTATCAAAAGGCCTGAGTGGTTTTATTTTATTTATTTATTTTTTACACAAAAAGAAGTTTAACTTGTAAGTTAATTGAGTTTATTTGCGTCTTTTACGCGTGTTTTATTTCTTTATTGAAATAAAAGATGGACAGGAGTGGGAGAGTGCGCGTGCGGTTGTCCTCACCTCTTGGACTGCGCTTCGGACGGGTTTCTGTCCCGCTGCCTTCTGTTCTTGAACCAGTTGCTGACCTGGGTCAAGGAGAGTCCTGTGATCTTGGCCAGATTTCTCTTCTCGGCAGGAGACGGGTACCTGTTGTGAGTGTAGAGATCCTTCAGCGCGTTCCTCGACCTCTCCTTGAAACAATACACCGTCTCCTCTCCGTCCCAGATCGTCCTGGGGAGAGGGTACTTCCTCCGGATCCGATACTTATCCACGGCGCCCAGGGGTCTCCCCCGCGCCTTCTCCGCCTCGGTGTACCGGGCCTTGTACCACAGCTCTTGCAGAAAGGTGTGGTTGCTCGGGTTGAAGTTGTGGTTCTCCAAAATACTGTACAGCTCCTGGTACCGCGCCTGGTGGAACGCCACGAGCGCTTGCGCCTTCAGGATGCTCTCGTTGCCGCGGAGCAGGTCGCTCTGGGGCAGGGACCACAGGAACCTGGCCAGCCGGTCCACGTTGCCTCCCTGCTGCAGCGCCTCGCACACGCACGCCACTTGCTCGGGGGAGAAGGCCAGGGAGGACGCGGCGCTCACCAGCAGCTCGGCGCGCACCGCGTCTGGAGCGGCGCGCTCCATGGACACCTCCGCCGCGTCCAGCTCCACGAGCCTGATGACGCGCTCCTTCACATTTTCCCTCTTGATGTCATTTGCTGTTGTGAGCTCTCCGGCAGAAGAAGAAGACATTTTTTTTTCCTTCTTTTTGCTCAAGCCTTCCCTGTAGATCACTCCTCCCAGCTCGATCAGGTTACCTCCTCGCCATGCGAAGGCGATCGGATGTCTGACAGCAGCTGTAAGCAGATACCTCTCTCTCCCCTTCTCCTCCCAACGTGACTTTTTTACTCTGCGGGGACTGGAGCTGGAGGGAGACACGCTGGGGTCTATCTGCAGGAGAGCCACGCCATTGGCCGCCGAGGGGCCCACAAGGGAGGAGCGAACTGGACCCGTCACTCATGCAACTTCCAGTATACACGGGCTTTATTCCCGTGGCTCACCTGTGCAAGGTGAGTGCTTTTGGGAACGTGGGAAAGAAAAACATCTCATTGATTCTATTCTCAGTTGCATAGGTATGCACAAAAAGATGTGTTTTATTCATTTATGGGACTCCAGGAGGACTTCTTGTCTCTGTCTGAAATGCAGAACATACATTTTGTTTATTTATTTATATTTATTCAACTTTCTGAATGGCAGACTTCCGTTATATTTTTTTATATGATCATTGTTTATGAGCTCCAAAATCCAATTTCTCGACCTGACCTATACAAGTAATTTAATTGGTTGCAATCCTGGCAAAAACCAATGCAGATATGTTCCTGTTTCTGATTACATCTACCTTATAATGTTTTGATACTTTGATATTTTGCTTTAATTTGTTTTTAAAAAAATCTGTATTTCTCTCTTATGTTTGTCTATTGTTGATTGTTTAAGGAAATTTCTACTGTTGCTGTTGTCATCATTATTTAGTTTGTAGCAGGTCTCTCTTGTAAATGAGTCCTCGAGGCTCAATGAGATTAACCTGACTAAATAAAGGTTGAATGAATGAAGTAATTTAGTAAATGCAAAGTGTTAGTATAATCACGTTTGGATGATTGCAAAGCCTTATTTTATTTTGTCCCATAACTTTAACTCAGAATGAAACGTTTTTGTCCTTTGCAACATTTTTCCATCTTGTGACGGCTCGTTTCAGAGATACGATTATAAATTTTAATGGTCAAATTAATTTAATCTAATTTTGCAATTGAGTCTTTTAATTTTTTAATTATTTTTTTTTTTTTTACAAAAAGTGCATTTAGCAACAGTTGGGAAACACAGGCTTGAGAAAATCGTGACAAGTTATTAAGTTTTTAAAAAGATCAACTCTAAATGTAAAATTTGACACTAAGATATTCACAGCTTTGGGATATCACTTTTTTAAATTAACAAACATATGAGACAAAAAAAAAAGAAAAAAAAGAAAAGAAAAATGATTCGATCAATACTCACACTTATATTATTTTTTAAATAATATGTGCAATCCTAAACATGATGCGAAACGTAGTATTCAAAATTACAATAACTGTTTTCCTCCAAAAACATGCACATCTGGCTTTGGAAAACGGTTCCAGTCTGGACAGTTTTTGGTTTTAATTCGGTTTTATTTTACGCCAAGTTTAGCTCATAATGTCTACATATAAAAACGCATAATATATATAACCTAAAATGTTTGTTTTACATTCTCTTTACATAAAAGCTCTGAATAAAAATGAACTACCCGGACCTAGAATCGCAGAACCGGAAATAATTCTATTCAGAGCTGTTTCCCGTCGGACCGGTTTCAGTGTGACTCAACATCTCCCAGCTTTTTACAAGAGACGGAGGAGAATCGGTTGTTGACATTTTTCTGCTGTTTTGTGTGGCAGAAGCAGAAATGGACGACCAGGGGTGTCCGCGGTGCAAAACGACCAAATACAGGAACCCGTCGCTGAAGCTGATGGTGAACGTGTGCGGACACACGCTGTGAGTCTTTTCACTTATTTGTCTAAAACACGAAGAAAAACGCTGCTAAATTCCACTGTTTCGGATTTAAACCACACAACAAGCCACTAAACATCACAAGACAACTTAAAAGCAGCACTGACGTGTGATTTTATGAACAATCTCACTATTGTAAAGCTTTTTTTGTTACTGAAGTATAAATGTTTTTTCTACTTCAAAAGTCTGATAATATACAGAAAGAAAGATATGTTAGGACAACAGACAACTTATAATGCAGTCCAAATGGTACCTAATGACATCCACAGCGGTCTGTTATTAAATTGTAGCACATTTAATAAAGCAACTGAAGCACACACAGATCAAATATTAACATTTAAATAGGACTAAAGCAACACTAACTTGGAACAAAACCAGCAAAACAAAAGATGTCTGTAGTGTGGGGTCATTTCTGGTCAACCACTGTAAAGCTCAGTAATCTTTGGCTAAATTAATCTTGTAAATAAAATTTTTTGTTGAGTAAAGTTCCCTTTACTTGTTGTGTATAAATGTTAAGACCAGGCAAAAGTTCAAATTTTACACTTTGAATTAATTATTTGTGTTTCTGTTCTAATCCATCCATCCATTATCTTTACCCGCTTCTTCCTTTTCGAGTCGGGCGGGTCACTTGTGCCCATATCCAGCCATCACCGTGAGAGAGACGGGGGACACCCTGGACAGGTGTCCAGTCCATCACAGGGACAGAGACAAACAACCATTCACTCTCTCATTCACACCTATAGGGACAATTGAGTTACCAATCAGTCTAACATGCATGTTTTTGGTCTGTGGGAGGAAACTGGAGACCTGGAGAAAACGCACGCGTGCACAGAGAGAACATGCAAACTACACCCAGAAAGGCCTCCAGACTGGGATTTGAACCAGGACAACCTGCTCGCTGAGAGGCAGCAGCTGTACCAACTGCACCACCGTGCTGCCCCTGTTCAAATCCATCAGGGTTTAAAAACAGGGTGCTGCAGTCAGATTTTATTTTAAAACTGACATTGACAAGTAGAGATGGATTATGCGGATGAATAATTTTAATTGGCAATGCTGGACACGTTAAAAAATGTGCAATCTGCAGGGAAACTAAGAAAACGAAAACACAATTGTGGACTACAACCAGCTTTCTTCAAGTCCACAATTTATTTATTTTTGAATAGAGAACGTTTTTTATTTATTATTTTAAAGTGTACAAACCAGATTCCAAAAAAGTTGGGACACTAAACAAATTGTGAATAAAAACTGAATGCAATGATGTGAAGGTGCCAACATCTAATATTTTATTCAGAATAGAACACAAATCACAGATCAAAAGTTTAAACTGAGAGAATGTATCATTTTAAGGGAAAAATATGTTGTTTCAAAATTTCATGGCGTCAACAAATCCCAAAAAAGTTGGGACAAGTCCATTTTTACCACTGTGTGGCATCCCCCCTTCTTCTTACAACACTCAACAGACGTCTGGGGACAGAGGAGACCAGTTTCTCAAGTTTAGAAATAGGAATGCTCTCCCATTCATGTCTAATACAGGCCTCTAACTGTTCAATCGTCTTGGGCCTTCTTTGTCACACCTTCCTCTTTATGATGCGCCAAATGTTCTCTATAGGTGAAAGATCTGGACTGCAGGCTGGACATTTCAGTACCGGATCCTTCTCCTACGTAGCCATGATGTTGTGATTGCTGCAGAATGTGGTCTGGCATTATCTTGTTGAAAAATGCAGGGTCTTCCCTGAAAGAGATGACGTCTAGATGGAGCATATGTTGTTCTAGAACCTGAACATAGTTCTCTGCATTAATGGTGCCTTTCCAGACATGCAAGCTGCCCATGCCACAAGCGCTCATGCAACCCCATACCATCAGTGATGCAGGCTTCTGAACGGAGCGTTGATAACAACTTGGGCTATCCTTGTCCTCTCTGGTCCAGATGACATGGCGTGGTGATTTGTTGACACTGTGAAATTTTGAATCAACATATTTTTCCTTATAAAAGGTTACATTTACTCAGATTAAACTTTTGATCTGTCATCTATGTTCTATTACGAATAAAATATTGACATTTGCCATCTCCACATCATTGCATTCAGTTTTTATTCACAATTTGTTTAGTGTCCCAACTTTTTTGGAATCCGGTTTGTACATGTTTTCTTATGGTTGTTAAATATATTTTAATTTATTTTAAGCAATTGTAATATTTAGGTAAATTAAAAATGAATTTAGATCAAAAATACAAAACTTTGGGCAATCTCTGTCTGCTCTGATTTCTTAAGATGGTATCGGTCATAGAAAACATATTGGTCAACATCTAGTGCAAGCTCTGTATGTTTGTAATGTTTTATATCTATTTTTTATATATTGCATGCAAATTATTTGCAAATCATAATCTTCCTTAAAAGTGCAAATAGATTCAAATATTTACTTTATGTTCATTCATGGTAAAATTTGACTAATATACACCTCTTGGCACCAATTTGAGTTATCGTCTGTCATAAACCTTGTTCTAACTGATCACATGCCAGATGATTTCAGCTTGTAAATCAAACCGACACGTTGAAACCTGTTACCCCCAGAGTCTCTTGTGATAACACCTGAAGTGTTTAGTGACACAATCACAACATACTGTTTTTTTAATGTACACATGTGTGACTAATGAAAGAAAAATTTAAGATGACCTGGTTTAATATGTTGTTTTGATGCCATAAACTGCTGACAACAGTTTCATTGCTCTGGTTCTATAAGTTTCTGAAACTATAGTGGAGAGATTTAACATCATTGGAAGTACAGTACCCTGTACTGCACTGCCATTGGATCATCTTGCTATGGAGGTCACACGTTTCTGATTGTTAGATTATTAAACATTTAAACAATTAAATATGATTAAACATCCTTACTTAGCTTGATCGAATCATAGCGATTTTTACTGTTAGTCTAATGGTGTTCATGATTTGGCTTGATGTCAACACCTAAATGGGAATAAACATGAAGCTTTTGTGAAACTCCATTTCTGTCACAATTGCCACTAGTGTCATAATCGCTTTACTACAGAATATTTTGGATCGTCTTGGTAAAACTTGTTTGTTGTGCATTTTTCCAAAATTTATTAATGTCAGCTCTTCAAAAACCTGAAAATAAATAAATAAATAGATCAACTGTCCTCCAGTGACAGTGGTGGCCTGATGAACTTGACTTTTTGTAACAGTGTCCGTTTATTGACCGAACCACGAGTAAGTGGTCGTGCTTTGTCATCAGGTCAGCAGGCTCATACCTCGCTGCCTCCGTCTGGATACACACACAGAAAATTAAACTGATTCTGCAGTGAAGCAATTTGGAGTGACGTCCTAGCTCAGGTCACCTTGGATTTGTTCAGCGCAACAGTAAATTTATGCAGCGCATGGAAACTGCTGTTCTCTCGAACTCATATTGTGCTTTTTTTCTTTGCATCTTCTTTTATTTAATAATTTAAGTCTGTACTGCAATTTGAGATGATGCTTTAATGCCACAGGTATTAATTTTATGTTTGGTACAGTCAAGAATGATAAATAAATGTAAGGGGAAAATCTAAAAACAAAAAATTACAACAAAAAAAATACCAAAACACACCATTGTTATTCATTGTTATTAGAGAGCAATGGATCCTTAGAACATGTGAAAATCCTGAATCAGAAATAAACTGCACAGTGTTGTTTAGTTTGCGTTTCTTATCCTTTTTGATCTGGTGGCAGTATGATCAGCAAAAATCACAAAAAATGTAAGTTTCCTAATTTCATTGATCAGGCAAAATGTAAATTGATCACTGTCATCAATTAACTTCATTGTCATCGGGTTGCTTTTCTTTGAGAATATATGTAAGGTGTGTGCTTTATTTTAAACTGCATTTGAATTTGTGAGCTGATGATCTGTTGGCGGTGTGTTGCTTTACCAAACTTCTATCTACAACAGCCCTTTTTTTGGATTACTGTCGCCGAGGGCAATTAATGGACATTATTTATTACCTTTGCAGGGTGACACCAAAAATATGCAGTTTGGTGTTTGATGTAGGTCACTGTCAGTCAAAGCAACTGTAGCTCAGGCAACAATCATAGTGGGATTTTGTGAAGCATTTGTGATGCTGCAGATGTTGTAGGTCTCAGGGCAGCACTGAGCATCATTGTAGGTTTAGATTTTTATCACCCGTTGATAAAGGTGTGTGTGTGTGTGTTAGTTTGTCTTTTGAGTTGGCAAATCATCTTGTGAACCACTGAACTGATTTTAATGAAATTCACTGAAAGTAGTCATTGACTGTACATCTACAACTCTTTCACATTTGGAAGACGGCCACCACAGCTAACTACCCTTTGTCAACACAAAAATGAATATAATACTGATACTGAGGTAAATTTTGGTATGGTAGTAGCTAAGAGTCATCCTCAGCACATAGGCCGAGCACTACCACATGTCAATACTGCATAAGATTCCTCATTACGTCATTTACAAGAGTGAGCTAAAACAGCTGCAACTCCAAAAACTCACATTATAAAGATGGTTGGCATGAACGGTGGTGGGCAATATCATTTCCTTTAAGGTATTTCATTTATAGAAGTCTATCAGGACTCAGTTTTAGGCCATTAGCTGGATCACCTTCTTCTCTACAGTCCAGTTGTCTTCTTGCGCTTTCTTGCAAGGGACAAGGCAAAGACACAAGCTGTGTCCCTAAGGTGTGTTATGTTGGTGGTGGAGTCTCTTTGCTGAGCCAGGACCCTGTTTACCTTCCTTTTAGCACCCCCCTCCCATGACCTGCTGACAGCTGCAGATGGAGAGATAGAAGCCTGGAGCTCTGCGTGGGACAGGTGAGAAAGGGAGGAGTCAGAAGCACTCAGTCAGCAACAACAGCCTTGGGACACAGATTGCAAGCTGTTAGTGGTCTAAACGTCCTGTCTGTATGCAAAGTAAATCAGCTTCGCCTTGGCAAGAAGCTGATGTGCCTGTCTTTGATTACAAACCCTACAAGCACTCAAACTAAAGGCTGCCACATTTCAAAAGATAAAAAAAAATATGAAAAAAATTGACCCTTAAAGTCTCCTCCCTCCATTTTAAATGGTCACCTCTTGGCTCTAGAGCTACACAGGATTTGCCCTTTGGAGAGTTTGGCTGTGTGGTCTATTTATGGGGCAGAGGGCAAGCTACGCCCCACTCCTTGCCCCGTGCTGATGAATGGCCTCTTTGTGGGCCTGTGGAAACAAGCCGAATCCCTCCATCTACCTCCATATGGCAAGGCCTATAGAGCTCTGGTAGCCTGAGGCCACAGCGAACATCTGCCTCTTCCAGGGTGCACTTGAGCAGGCGCTCTTCACACTCGAGGCACCAACTGGACAGCACACATGTTTCTGCCATTCAGCTTTCATTTTCAATATCGCTGCTTCATTACAGCCAAGCTAAACTGACATACGATAGTGCTTGATGCCATTGTTGTATAAGTGCAAACGCTTAGCGTCAGAAATGGCAGGTTGGGCTTGTTTGACCCCTATTTGAAGCGTTAAGTATAAACACACAAATCCCTTGTCTCTGCAGTTTCTTCTTTAGCTGTTTTTTTAGTGTCTTGCTGATGATGTCAAATGATTTACAGTCTGACTTGTTCTGTTTCTGGAAAACTTTTGATTTTTGAGTCACTTCTGGAACGATGTGAGTCAGCTTTGCCGTCAGTGCCGTTTACTGATAAATCTGCCTTTTCCCCAACAACTTTGCTCTGTTTTATTGTGAATAAGTGTCCGTGTTCAAAACCACATACTGTAGTGCCATTAGAAAACCAGATGTCCATTTTTTGTGAGGGTGATCATGAGTTTGAAGGTGGATTCCTGTGGAAATAAATCTCCACAGAGACTTAATTAAAAGAGTACACTGCATAAACGTTTATCCAGGCTCTCCTCTCCATCAGGGGAGACAAAGGGACATTCCCCATTGTCTGTGGTGTCCACTCTTCACTGGAGTGTGACTGATGAGTGTGTCTACCTGCATAAAGGTGTGATTCATGGTTAGACTGAGGACTGTGCCCTTAGGTAGGAACACTGACTGGTAGAGTTAGTTGTGATGGAAGCAAATATTCTGGTTTAAATCTGGGTTTGACCTGATGTAATCCCCCCCCCAAATTGTTTTAAATTGCACTGAGTTAGAGATTAAAAATTCATATGAGAACGTAAAGGCTAGATGAAAAACCATCATAGACTTTGCTACCCTGCTTTTATTTACCGTGTTGGAAATTTATGAAACAAGGTTACGACAAACATTTTTAGGGATGCACAATATTATCGGCATGGTCAGAGTCAGAGAGTCTTTATTGTCATTTGCACCGCATGTGGTACATGTGATGAAAACGAGATTATGTACACGGGGTCCCAGTTACATCCAACAACAAATGCAAGAGAAAAACAGTAATAACATCTAGAATTAACTAAGAAAAACATCAACTAGTAATACACTAAGCCTAATATAGTGGAAATAAACAGCAGCACGAACATGAGTTTGTATGAGCAGATGGTCACAGATGAACACAGATGAACACAGCAACAAGAAAACAGATCAGCATCAGCACAATGTGATATTTTGCAGTGTTTATTTTTTATTTTATTTTTATTTATTCATGAGTCTAACAGCCTCAGGGTAGAAGCTGTTCCTCAGTCTAGTGGTTCTACATTTGATGCTCCTCAACCTCCGTCCTGAGGGGAGTGGGGCAAAGAGTGAGTGTGCTGGGTGAGTGAGGTCTTTCATGATGCAGGTGGCTCTTTTCCTGCATCTGGAGGTGTAAATGTCTGTGATGGTGGGGAGACTGACTCCAACAGACTTCTGTGCAGCCTTCACCACTCTCTGTAGAGCTTTCCTCTCTTCAACTGTGCAGCCTCCATGCCACACGTTGATGCTGGAGCACAGGACGCTCTCCACTGCACACCTGTAGAAGGAGGTGAGGACTGGGCTGCTCAGACCAGCACGTCTCAGCCGTCTGAGGAAGTAGAGTCTCTGATGACCTTTCTTGATCAGGCTGGTGGTGTTGTTGCTCCAGCTGAGGTTATCATTCATGTGTACACCCAAGTATTTGTAGCTGGAGACCACTTCCACTGCAGACCCACCTATTTTCAGTGGGGCGTGGGTGTGTTTGTTCCTTCTGAAGTCCACAATCATCTCCTTTGTCTTCTTCACATTCATGTGAAGATTATTCTCTTTGCACCAGCTCTCCAGGTGTTCCACCTCCTGTCTGTAGCTGGACTCATCATTGTTTGTGATGCATCCCACCACCGCTGTATCATCTGCAAACTTAACAATATGACAGCCTGGAAGTGTGGCTGTACAATCATATGTGAGCAGAGTGAACAGAAGGGGGCTCAGCACACATCCTTGAGGAGAGCCAGTGCTGAGGGTTATGGTGGAGGAGGAGAAGTTGTGGATCTTCACGGACTGTGGTCTGTCTGTTAAGAAGTCTAGTACCCAGTTACAAATAGAGGGGCTTAGTCCAAGTGTAGATAGTTTGTCTATCAGAGTTTGGGGGATCATGGTGTTGAAGGCAGATGTGAAGTCCACAAAGAGCAGACGCACGTATGAGTCCTTCTGATCCAGGTGGGTGAGAGCAGTGTGGACCACGGAAGAAATGGCGTCCTCTGTTGATCGGTTCTCACGGTATGCGTATTGATGAGGGTCCTCGTTGATGTTGACGGTTGCCTTGATGTGGGTCATGATGGTATCTGGTATCGGACGATTTTAGCATTAAAAGTTAAATATCGGACATTGGCTATTCCATTAAAATAACACCAATATTTTTGTATGACAACTCAGTGACAAGGATGCCTGCAGTGCCAGCACAGTGTGATGACATCACGTGCGCCTACCTGATCTGATCACGGCAGAGAGGAAGAAGCCAAAATGTTGGCGTGTGGAAGTTTGTTTATTTATTTACCGGTATTTATTTATTTTGAGAATATTGGATTCTGAAGATTTTTGGACTACGTTGAGCCTCGCTACATCGTCCCCATTCAGAGATATTTTTACGACGTAAACTTACCCGAGTTACAAGCCGTCATTTCCGACGTTATTGAGAAGCTAATAGCCGATGGCACTTGGGTGAGTTTTACCACAGATATTTGAACGTCGTGTTAGCCCCGTTAGCATAATTAGTCTTACGGAACAATGGATAGACAAAAATTTTGAACTTGAAAAGGCTGTCCTTCATGCACAAGAGTGCAGAGGATCCCACACTGCAGCTAGGAACCTGGAACAAGCTCCACAAGTGAGACAGCATTGCAGGTGACTAATGCTAATAAATAACATTTAACACTTTTCATTTAATAATATATAAGTTAAAGTGCTATGCATATCATATGGCTGTTACTGAATACAGTATATGTCACCAGTTCTTGCAGCTGTTACACAATTTTTGTAGCAAATAAGCCTAAATAAGAGGGATATGTTCTGACAAAGGCAAGATGGCGGCGCGTGCAAACGTTGCGGCTTCTCTCTCTCCCAGCAACACGGTGCTTTCATCTGTTTTGTCCTGCACGCCGCAATTTGCCGGCACGTCTTTGTCTTGTCTACGTGTTCAAGAACGCAAGTATAGCCGTGAATTCCTGCTTGATGTCGGAAAAACCGCTCATTTGGGAATAAACAGCGAACTCCAGGAGAAGCTACATGAGCTCGAGGAGGAGTTACGTGAGCTTCGTGACTGCGAGCTGCTCTGGAAGCCAGCCCCGAGCCTCGCTTCATCGCGCCCGCCGTGGAAGTACCACAAGCGGCGTGACGCTTCACCGCGCCCGCCATGGAAACGCCACAAGCGGCGTGACAGGAAACAGAAGCGGGGTAAACGCGGAGGTATCAGAGCTAGGCTAGCAGCTAGCCCACACAGGCCGGCTATTCCATCCATGGTTCTGGCTAACGTGCGCTCCTTGGACAACAAATTGGATTATATACGCCTGCTACGAACGACACAAAAGACTGTGAGAGACTGTTGTGTGTTTGTATTCACGGAAACGTGGCTTAACAACAACGTTCTGGACCATGCTATTCAGCTGGAGCAGCTAACATGCTACAGAGCGGACCGAGCTTTCATCAAGGGAGGTAAGACTCGCGGAGGCGGGCTCTGTGTTTACATCAACAACGCATGGTGTCGTGATGCTGCTGTGGTCTACAAACACTGCTCACATTTAGTGGAGTTCATGACTATTAAATGCAGACCGTTCTTTTTACCGAGGGAGTTTACAGCTGTTATGATTGTTGCTGTATATATCCCTCCAAGCTCCAACAGCAAAGATAGAGGTGAGGCACTGAATGAACTATATCTGCACATCAGTGAGCAACAAACAGCCCACCCTGATGCTTTTCTCATCACGGCTGGTGATTTCAACCATGCAGATTTAAAGAGTGTATTACCAAAAACATACAGAAACATAAACTTTGCAACAAGAGGAAACCACACCCTGGACCAGGTTTACACCACCATGAAAAATTCCTACAGAGCCATCCCCCTCCCCCACATTGGTGCTTCTGACCATATCTGTGTTATGCTAAAGCCAGCATACAGGCCACTGGTGAAAGTCACAAAACCAGTCCGCAAGCAGATACGAGTGTGGCCAGAGGGGTCTTCAGAGGCACTCCAGGACTGTTTTGACACCACAGATTGGAGTATGTTCAAAGAAGCTGCTACCACAAACAACACCACATGTCTCCAGGAGTACTCAGACACTGTATGTTCATACATCACCAAGTGCATTGATGATGTAACCAACCTTAAAACCATCACTGTTCGGGCTAACCAGAAGCCATGGCTGACAGCTGAGGTTCACAGACTCATGAAAGCCAGGAATGCTGCCTTCAAAGCGGGAGATCAGGTGGGCCTGAGGGCAGCCAGAAACAACCTGGACCGGGGCATCAGAAAGGCAAAGAGGCAGTATTCTGGGAAAATAGCTCACCGTTTCAAGGACAGCAGGGATACACGCAGTCTGTGGCAGGGAATACAGACCATCACAAACTACAAACCACCCCCCCAGACCTGTGACAGCTCAGCCTCTGCGCTGAATGAACTGAATGAGTTCTTTGCTCGGTTCGAGGCAAGTAACAGCACACCAGCACATAAACTCCCCCCCTCTCCTGATGGCCAGGTGCTGACGCTGTCCTCAGACAGCGTAAGGCGATCATTCATCAAGATTAACGCCCGGAAGGCCTCTGGTCCTGACAACATACCTGGTCGTGTGCTGAAGGACTGTGCAGGGGAACTCGCAGCGGTCTTCACGGACATCTTTAACATCTCACTGAGCCAGGCCATCGTCCCCACCTGTTTCAAAGCCACCACCATCATCCCTGTCCCAAAGAAGGCAACGCCCGCATGCCTCAATGACTATCGCCCAGTAGCACTCACCCCCATCCTGATGAAGTGCTTTGAACGGCTAGTCATGAAAAGCATCACATCTGTCCTCCCTGACTCCCTGGATCCCTTCCAATTTGCATACCGACCTAATCGCTCAACCGACGATGCCATCTCCTCTGCCCTTCACACAGCTCTCACACATCTGGACACGAAGGACTCCTATGTTAGAATGTTGTTCATCGACTTCAGCTCGGCATTTAACACCATCATCCCCCAACAGCTCATCCTTAAACTGGACAGTCTGGGGCTGAACACCTCAATGTGTAACTGGCTGCTAGACTTCCTGACCGGGAGACCACAGACAGTGCGGGTCGGGAGTAACACATCTAGCACCATCACATTGAACACAGGGGCCCCACAAGGATGTGTGCTGAGCCCCCTTCTATTCACCCTGCTAACACACGACTGCACACCATCGTACAGCTCCAACCACTTCATCAAGTTTGCGGACGACACAACAGTGGTGGGTCTCATCAGCAACAACGATGAGACGGACTACAGGAACGAGGTGAGCCGCCTGGCCTTGTGGTGCGGACACAACAATCTCACTCTCAACGTGGAGAAGACAAAGGAGATTGTTGTGGACTTCAGGAAGAAGGATGCCCAACATGCCCCTCTGACCATCAACAGCACCGCAGTGGAGAGAGTAGACAGCACCAAGTTCCTGGGAGTGCACGTCTCAAAGGACCTGTCCTGGAGCAGGAACACTGCAGCACTGGCAAAGAAGGCTCACCAGCGTCTCTACTTTCTCCGCAAGCTGAAAAGGGCTGGAGCTTCAACCCCCATCATGAGCACCTTCTACAGAGGTGCCATAGAAAGTGTCCTGACCAGCTGCATCACTGTGTGGTTTGGTGCATGTACTGCATCCTGCCGCAAGAGCCTCCAGCGCATTGTGAGAGCAGCTGAGAAGATCGTGGGCACCTCCTTGCCCTCACTGCAGGACTTACACAGCAAACGCCTCACTCGGAAAGCCCACTGCATGGCATGTTTTAACATATCGATGTATTGGATATCGGCCCAAAATCCAATATCGTGCATCCCTAAATATTTTCATCAATAATGGCCTAATTTCCACAGTAATTAGGACTTAAACTCTACATACTGAGTCTTTTGTCATTTGCTTTAATAGAAACAAATTTAAGCCTTATAATTTTTTTTGAAGGAATGCATATCATATTGACATTTGGCAGCACAATGGCTTAGTGGTTAGCACTGTTGCTTCAAAGTAAGAGAGTCCTTTTTGTTGTTTTATCATTGATTTTACTTGATTTTATCACTTGTTTTTATTTGGTCTTTGATTTTAGTTGCACTTTGTAGCACTTTGAGATTTTTATTAATGAAAAGTGTGTTATAAATTAAATTCATTATTATTATTATTATTAGTCCTGTGTTCATTGCCCAGGCTGGACATGGGGTCTTTCTGTGTGGAGTTTGCATCTTCTCCTCGTTTGCGTTGGTTTTCTTCGAGTACTCCAGTTTCCTCCCACAGTCCAAAAACATGCATGTCAGACTGCCTTCAAGCCAAGGCCTCCCTTGCAATTGAGATCTGTGATTTCAATGGGATTTGTCTGGTTAAATAAAGTTTAATAAAATAATAAATATTGCCCTGCTCCAGAGCTTTAGATTAAAAATAATTTTGTGTTGACCAATGACAGAATTGCATCTGTTTTGGTGAAACATTTAAAACAACTTTATATGCAATCTTATGCAGCATTGCTAGATGTCACATGAGTGACTCTCCGCTACTATCATATAAAATTTAATCTCAAAATATGTAAAATTGACTCTGTTTCAATTACGGTAGATATGGAGGCCAATTTAATTTGGATTGGCTCAGTTCAGTTTAGTTTATTTATAAAGTGTCAACAGAAGCCATCAAGGCACTGTACAGAAACATTTACATACATAATAAAAGCCAATTAGTAAAAGTTATCCATCTAAGGAAGCCAACAGATTTTGTTGAATCTTCTTTTCTTTGCAGGCTCCCATCCTGAGCAAGCACAAAGCAACAGTGGAAAGAAAAAACTCATTTTAAACAGGAAGAAACCTCCAGCAGAACCAGGTTTAGGATGAGTGGCCATCTGCTTCGACCAGCTGGGCTTTGAGAAGACAGGAAGTAGAAACAGACAAACATAGAACGACAGGTCCAGGTGCACTTTTCATAGGAGAAAATACACACAAAAAACCACATGTTAAAGATATAAATACAAATATACAAACGGGTAGAATAGAACACAAATATACAAACGGGTAGAATAGAACAAGTATAAATAGCAGCAAAGTGAGGAAATGTGGTCAATTTGTCCTCCAGCAGTCTAAGCCTATAGAGCTTAACAGTTCCTAAATCAATTCACAAAATGGTCAAATCTGCTGGATTTAAATAGTTTCGGTTTGACATTTTCCAAACAGCCTCGGGTGCGCTACGAAAATAAATGATAAAAAATCAAATTTTATCTCAAATGTTTCATCTAGGCCAACAGTCAGTAAATTAGAGCCATATAATTACACACTGGTAGCAGAAAAAATATCCACCGAGTGGTTTCTGAGCTATTTATCTGAATAGCCTGGACCTCGCCAGGCTAAACTAACAAAACTCCGCCTTCTGTTCTCTGATTGGTCCGGTCAAAAATCGACCGGAGAAATCGTTGTCTATGGGAGAAATGCCAGACCCTAGTCCAAAGCGAAGTGAAGGACAAGGGTCTGGTTTTAAACAGGCTAGGAAAATATGGAACAAGTTCTCAAATATAAGATGGAGTTGGGTTGTTGAGAGCTTTGTATGTTAGAGTAAAATTTTGAATTAAATTCTGGATTTGACAGGGAGCCAATGGAGAGAAGCTAAAACTGGAGAGATATGATCTCTCCTACTAACTCTCGTTAAAACTCTGACAGCAGTATTTTGGATTAACTGAAGACTATTTAAAGAAGTATTGCAATAGTCCAGCCTAGATATGATAAATGCAAGGACCAGTATTTCTGCATCATTTCTAGACAAGATGTTTCTAATTTTAGCGATATTATGCAGGTGGAAGAAGGCAGTTCTAATGATGTTTTTAATTTGGGGGTTAAAAGACATCCTGGTCAAAAACAACACCAATATTTTTTAAATTACAGCTGGACGCCAAATTAATGCCACCCAGAGGAAATGAAAGGTTGCAATATTTATTCCTAAGACGCTCAGGTTCAAAAACCCCAACCTCTGTTTTGTCTGAGTTAAAAAGCAGAACATTTAGGGTCATCCAGGTTTTTATGTCTTTAATGCATGTTTGTAATCTGAGTATCTGATTGGATTCATTGGGTTTCATGGACAAATATAACTGTACCATCAGCATAACAATGAAAATTTATCCCATGCTGTTTAATAACATTACCAGATGGAAGCATAAACTCAATAAGTTAATTAGTTATAGATGTCCATTTAATAATTATTTCCTGAAAGTTTAATTTAAATCAATCAAATGGTGTAAGAGACATTTTATTAACAGACAGACAGGGTTGACTCCACAAATAGTAAATTTTAATCACAAATCTTGTGTTATGTTAGCACTGAAGAAACTGATACAGATCAGTCTAAGCCTCCACCGCACCAGGTTTTAGAATGAAATAATGTTAAACTGACTGAGTTATAGCAATTATTTTTTAAAAAAAAATTGTTTTTTTGTTTAACATCAGTTGCATGTGGCAGCCACCATGAATGGGGTTGAGTGCAAAAGTCAGTCAGGTGTAGATGATCAACACTGATTAGTTATTGTGAGTTTCATTTAAAAATAAATTTAAACAAACAAAAATAAGCATTATCATCAGCTTTTGCTGTTCAATAAAAGGCGGTAATCAATTTCCAAATTAGCATGTTCACTTATTATATTTCTTTATTTAATTGGGGGGGAAATAGTCTTTTTTGTGTTCAATTAATAGCACACACAAACTGCTGCATTTTTTTGTTTCTCTCTCTAAATTATCAAAGTAAAAGTCAACTTTATTGTCAGAACTGCAATATGTACAGGACATACACAGGATTGAAATTGCGTTTCTCTCAGTCCCTCGGTGCAACAGTAACCATTTAAACACTAAAACATTTAATAAACATAAGCATAAAATAGTAAAAGTGTAACACTGTCCTGAGTTTTTGCATAGTAGTATAAAAGTATGAAAATTTACACCAACACTAAAACACTAAACATTTAATGAACATAAGCATAAAATGAAATAATAAAAGTGTAATACTGTCCTGAGTTTTTGCATAGTAGTATAAAAAGTATAAAAAGTATATCTATAAAATAAACTGAAGGTTCTAGCATTGACATTTGCAAAGAGTGGCACAGCAGCATTTGAGTTAATGTACACAGTATATGTATGAGTATTATGCAACATATAGAAGTGACAGAGTGAACTATGAGTTACAAAGCTAAGTTGTTTTTATTGCACTGAATGTTAGAATGGTCGAGGTTTATTGATATAACAAGAAAGCAAATGTTTTTCTTCTGCAAGCAGAGAAACCATTGATGGGGCTGTTGGACTAATTTCCTCTTGTCTGAGGCTAATTGACCTTCTGATTGTAATCCCAGCTATCTTCAAGCACTCGGAGGAAACATTCTTACGCACCATTATTGCTCAATGTGCCTGTTGATGTCTCAGAAACAGAGAAATTCACAGCAATTTGTTTTACTTTGTGGAACATTGCATCAGCGGCTACACCTGACTTCACATGTACACGTGAAGCAGACTCAAGGTGCTTTGTTGTGAATGTCAGTTTTGTTTTTGTGCACAGATGCGAGAACTGCGTGGAGATGCTGTTTGCACGCGGCTCGGGCAGCTGCGTTCAGTGTGACACGCCGCTCAGGAAGAGCAACTTTCGCGTGCAGCTCTTCGAAGACCCAACCATCGACAAAGAGGTGGAGATCCGCAAGAAGGTGATGAAAATGTGAGTGAGGGGGTGACCACGAGGGCGGTGGGTGGGGTTCTGTGTGTTTATGTCATACCATGCCTCCTCCCTCTTCTTAAGCTGCCTTTGTCTTTCTCATTACACTGTTTGTTTTGTAGACAATGAGTCTCCCCAGGGGGGGCTCAAATGGGAAGGCTCTTTCCCTGCCAGATTTTTACTTCGCAGCCCCTCCCTGCCCTCTTTCCCTGCATCCTATCTGCTTTTTAATAGCCCCTTAATTGATATCTAATGTGTGTGTATTAGGCCGTTTGCAGAGAGGGATTTATAAAATGATTGATTCAACGGATGCATATTTGTTCTCAAGTGTTGACTATTTCTATCACTGGGGTTCTTGTTTCTTTGCAGTTACAACAAGAGAGAATTTGACTTCCCCAGCCTGAGAGAATATAACGATTATCTGGAGAAGGTCGAGGACATTGGTAGGCGATAAGCTTGAATTGCTTTGTTTTGAAACAAGTATTGCATTTTCTCCTTGACTTTTGTCTGTTTCAAAGGCCTTATTGCCAGTCAAAATGTTGAATTAGGAAACATTTTGCCAGTGATGTCTTGACTCAAAGCCCTCAAAAGACTTTTAGCATGGATGTACAGTATTAGGAGCTAGACATTGTGTGGACAGTGGGAAGTGCACAATCTATGAGTGATTATCTACTGTATGCCATGTTTTCTACTAATTGCTCTTTGGGAATCAACTGGTTTGTGCAAAAAAATTCATTTTTATACAGTATCTGACTAATTGTGTTTACGTTGGCATTTTTTATAGATTAAACTTAAAAAAAGGAAACTACTGTACTGTAATTGTGTTTTTGTGACAAGCTGCTAATAAAGTGCCTAAAAATTTATTTAAAACTGTTCTGTCATGTATCGACACAACTCTGGTTCATCCTTTTGGTTTATGAGTCTTATTTTGCCTGAATGATTCATTGGTCAAAGGTAGGGGCTTAATTGCAACGGAGCTTTAGGGCTACGCTAAGAATTTTGTTTACAGCCATAAAATTACGAGAATAAAGTCGAACAAAGTCTTAATATTACGAGAATAAAGTCGTACAAGACTCTTTTTTTATTTTTTTACAGCTCTCGTTTATTTATTTTTTCCACGAGTCGGATCCACAACGCGACCTGTCAATCAATCCAATAGGTGTGTCAGCAAAGGACCAATCTGAAGCTAAATGAGTCGTAATATTATCCAAACTCCGACACGATAAAACAGGGTTTACCACATTTTAACTGTGGTAAAATGAAGAATGTTGAGCATCTTGTTAATTTATACTTTGGTATTGGTTTTACAAATAAGGAGATGGTTAATCTGTTAGCACATCAGCATCAGATTATTATCAGTATCAGGACTTTGAACCTGCTTACAGTTAGCCCGCTTGGAGCCCCAGAGAAAAGTGTACTGACAAAAGGGACCAGTTCTATGAACCGTTACTAGTGGAAAAGCCTTGGAACCATGCTGAGTTGAGTCGAACCGTGCTGTACCGTTACAAATGGGAAAAAGGTATAAAGCCCCCAGTATAGTTCCGTACATCCGTACGCGTGTCCGTACGCGCGTACTGTACGCAGAGAGTTCAGCCCTATACTCCAGCATGCGTTCTCGTGTACATTCTTGCATTTTCGCACCAAATTCTTGACGTCATTTGAGCAGCTGCAGCGCAGCTCCAGACAAGGAGCGTTTACCTACGGGACAAATTGAGGTCGCTGATTGGTCATTTGCTGACACGCCTACTGAATTGATTGACACTTCAAAAAAAAAAAAAGCCGAGAGCTGGCAGCTCAGCCGCAGCAGTGTTCTGTGTTTATATGTTAATAAAAAGTTCTAAAAAATAAAACAAAACAGGGAGCGCTGGTCCTGCAGCCCACACATCAGACCAGCACACCAGGAAATCTCCAGAACCTCCTCGCAGCCACGCTGGACCTGAGTTTAATTCGCTCGTGACAAATTCGTTCATTTCTCATCATTTCAGTCATGGAGTCAACGGAGGAGGAAGTGATCACTTGCCTTTTGGCAAAAAAACCAAAAGAAAAGGCCAGATTAAGGATGAAGAAAGGGAATTTAATACATTGGTGTTGCATACAAAACAGTCCGGCGCCGGGCAGTTTATTGTGCAACACCGCATTTGCGTACGCGGTCGTAAAATCTGAGCTTTGCGCTTACATGCCCTGCGGGGGTACGCTTGGACGTACGCAGAGCTATACTGGGGGCTTAAGGTGGTACGCTCTGATGGGCTGCAGCACAGCTCTCTGCAGGTAAGGAGCATTTAGCTTCATATTGGTCAT
>JBBPBX010001617.1:39616-55642 GCA_038048925.1 Garcialebias charrua | reverse complement strand
AGAAGAAAAAAAAAACATTTACTGTAGGTATTTGTATGCTACCAGTATGTATTTAATTAAAAGTTTAAAAAAATATATGTCTGTGTACGTCTCATGTGAACACCCGCAGCTTATACACAAGCTCAGCTTTTATGTGTACAATTTTTTTTTTTACTTAGTGTGCACGGCTTATATTTGGGTGCACTCTATAGTCCAGAAATTACGGTACTAAAAAAAAGGTGAGACGTGTTCTATGGTATTCAATGCGGCTTAGACAAAATAATCAAATCATGTAGACAAACATGACATGATTTATTACAATATTAAACTTTCTGTCTATTTTTAGTGGCTTATATAGAAAAGGTTTACTCATTTACATCATATACTTCTATTTTAGTTCATAACAATGCATGGTGCCAATCTATGTGCTAAATTTAAAACTTTGATAACATTACAACAAACTAGTTGTAAACTAGCTACAAATCATTATATAACGCACTACTAGGAGTGAAGTGTAGAAAATAAATCAGTTTATAAGAATATTATGCAGTGGAGTGTTTTTCATAGTCCTTTTGGAGTTTGCATACTAGATCCTTGTGCACTTTACCTGCCACGTGCATTATATAAGTATGTTATGCTGTATATCACTATAATGTCAAACTGTAGCTGGATGTCGCTGCACTAAATATTAGAAGAGGCTAATTAGTTAAAACGCATGCATTACTGTGAAGTGGGCAAAACACTACAGCACTTTGAGATTTTTATTAATGAAAAGTGCATTATAAATGGAATTCATTATTATTATTATTACTACAGGGCAATTTAATCGTAGGGGAGCTGTAGTTGACAGCAGTGGTGAAACTAAAGTACATAAAAGTAGAATAAAGCGTAATCACTGTGCATTGTAAATAAAATGTGGGGGGAAAAAAGGATATAGCATTCTTTAAAAGAACGTGTATCGCCCACTGTCTTTCCTGCCAGAGTTTTTAAACTAAGATCATCTTGAAAAATGAAGATCCGTTGTATACGTTTTGCTCAACACTCAAAAAAAAGTTTGGCATATTCTCATATTTGCATCTCATATCACCAGATGGCACACTCAGAATAGAAGTGGAAGACTCTCAGCTACTTTCATATCAAAACTGAACTCAATATCTGTTAAATGCACTGACTTATAGCCATTTTTATGTTGGCGGATGTTGATTTGCTGTGGCAGCCTTCTCGATTTGTGTTACCTCTAGAAGTTAATCGTTTGTAGATTATGTAATTATTTATTGACCATCGGTCTGTGTAATTACCCAGCCAGGATATGAAGGCCTTTGCCACCAGAGCGGTGTTCCTCAGGTCCCACACATAAGGATAGAGGTCATAGAGCACAGCCCTGTTGGCTCCGCCCACCACGCTGCAGTGGAGCTGTGCTATTTCTTCACACAGAGACAGGAACCTGGAGGCCCGTCCTCGCCACTCATCAACCTGAGGACGTTATTAGGTAAACATCAGTTGCATTCTGCATTTCGTGTTTTTCAAAAACTATAAAATCTCACAGACCTTCTGAGGTTGCAACTTCTTGCCGTTTGTGCTGACCATGTGGCAGTTTGTTTTTAGCCAGGTCAGATCCTGCAGCAGCTTTTGGGCTGAAGGACCATGCTCATGGGGGAGATAATGAAGACCAACCAGCAGCCGGACCTGGGCCTCGCTCAGCAGACCCTTCCCACCGCAGAGCCCCCGACCGTGGGCCTTCTGTGCCCGGCCTCCACCTGTGGGTGCCCCTGACCTGGACACGGGAGGCTGCTGACTGGACTGCTGTGTTCTTTCTTTTTCACCCTCTCTTTCCCTTTTGCCCATAGGTGGAGAGGATGGAGGGGAGCTGGAGTTCAAGGGGAAGACTGGGAGTTTGGCTATAGTGGAGGTTGCTCTGAAGGTGGAGCGACAGCCGGACCTGTCAGGGGTTTTGGAGCGCGATGACACAACAGAGACTCGCTGATCGGCTCGTGAGTTTTGACGACCTTTGATAACAGATTAAAACAGAACAATTTTAGTGTGGAACCTTTTAAACACACCAAAACATGTCATTATGTCATTTTTTTAAATCAAAGTCTTTTTATTAGATTTTTCATTTTTTCATTTTAAACATATGAAACACAAAGAACGGATCAGTCACACATTCGTATATAAATTAAAATTAATAGACTATATGCCACAGACTTCCGTTCTAGCACAAACGCATTCATCTGCCGGACCGCGCACTTCCGGTTAGCGGGAAAGACACGAACATGAATGACTAAATACAATTAATAAAACATCTGCATACACACCAATAATAACTCTATACACATATAAATCCATATAAAATTATGGCGACGTTCCCCCTACGGATAGCCGCAATATATTTTCGCCCTAACCCCCCCTCGGAACAGCTGTTCCCACCGGTGGGCGGACACAACGGAACTCACTTGTAGTGCCGGTAGCGCGCAGCCGCTTCCCGTTTCGGGTCGTTGTCATGGTCTGCTACTAGGAGCTAACGCTAACAACAACGGCAGTGGATAGAACCGGAAGTGCGGGATGTGGCCGATATTTTGACGGAAGTACGTCACGACCCCCCGTGGCATATAGTCTATTACACGGGCACTAACAAGTTTTCCATATACAACATAAAAAGCGTCCACGTGTCCCAAAATATTTTAACAGAACCCTTCAGGGTATATCTTATTTTTTCTAGATGGATATGATACATGACTTCTCTTGTTCAATGTACATAATTTTGTTCCACTACATGTACAACATGTGATGCGAATGACAAATAAAGAAACTCTGACATATGCTGGTGGGTGTGGGTCCTTCCAATTGCACTCTTCTGGCTAGGAAAGAACCAAAAGCAATGACATCCCTCTCATACTTACTGAAGGACATGTCCACAGGGGCTACCCCAAACAATGAGATGAATAGTGGGTGTACATTTTCCCCACATAACTCAGTGAAGGTGTCAAAAATTGATTGTCAAAATGTCTGCAGTTTGGGACAGATCCAAAATGTATGCAGGAGTGTAGCTGGCATTTGTTTACAATGATTACATGCAGGGTCCAGGTTGGCTTTGATCTTTGTCAGCTTGTCTTTGGACCAGTGCAGCTGCTGTACATTGTTATTTTTAGTTGTGTTTTCTACCTGCTTCTAGAGGCTGATTGAGTTCTTCCATCCAGTCATGGAGGGCAGCAGTCAGAGCTCCATCAGGACAGTACTCAAGCTCCTCATCTAAAACAGAAATTATATTTCAGTATGACAGCTATAAAGATGATTTTAATCTAAACGAAAGTTAGCCTTTTAATGATCAGACTCCTGTATTCAAGATAAATAGCTTCTGTAGCAAACATTTGTGAAATAAATTAATTTCCCTTTAACTTCCACCCATTTATTATTAGTCAGCTTTTTTCTTTTCTCTTTGATCCTCCACCTTTTTTCTACTTTACAAATTTGAGCATTTCCTTAAAAAATGGCTGAAGACTGGTACAACAGTTCAATGCAGTATTTAAAACTTTCAAAATACTGCTTGTTTGTAGGACAACACATGGTGCTTTAATTTCTATATTTATTTGTCTATTTCTGCCTGCTGGTCAAAATAGTGCCAGTTGCTAAGCAACACTGTCTCCTTAAACATTTCTCCAAGAAGCAAAGGAGGTAACCGTGCCTTAACCGTGCCTTAACCGTGCCTTGATGGGTCTGATCAAGTTTATACTACTTTATTAACCAGTACATTTCCTGTGCATGCGCCTCCTTCCATTCTCTCACCTTTCATTTCCTCCTTCCCTGTTCGATGCCATGTTCCCAATGTGTGCAGTGGGATGTAATTAGCTTCAAACTCGCAGTTGGGGTTGAGCAGCAAACCCCTGAGGTGGCTCCTAATCTGAGGGTCTCGATCCTTGAAAGGCCCCAGGAAGAGACGCCTGGAATCGTAATCGTTGGCGTGCAGGTTGTCCCAGATTAGTGGGGATCGCTGAAGGACAGACTCCACCTCAGCGAGGCAGTCTACAGATAGTTTCCTGGAAATGACTTTGCTGCCTGTTTGGAAAGAGTGAAAAATGAAAAAAAGGAAGATGAAGATCTGAAATAGGGATTAAATGGATTATGGTGACCTTGTATCAGGTCAGGACATGTTCAGAAACTAAATCTCTATATATTTGGGTTCAATTCATTAAAAATATATATTTGTCCCCAGTTCAGTTCTTAAAACATTAAGCTGTGTTATGAGCTACTAAAGAAAATAAATAATAGAATCGTCTACAGGGTGCATTCTATTTGCTTTACTTCTATGTTTTGCGATAATTTAAATTTTCTTCAGCAAAATTATGCTAATGCCCGATCCACCAGTCATAGCAAAGTGCAACCAGTCCCATAGACCTGCAGCAGGAAACTGAAAGCAAAACCAAAATGGGGGAGTTGGTCCCTAAAATGGACTTTACCTCCATTGCAAGGAACTGGTTTGACTTTTCCCTAAAAGAAAAAGGCAAGAACACCATTTTATTCCCATGGGTTGCATGTCATATGGCAACATAATGAACATTTTCAATCACTTGAAGAGACCGCATTAGTAGCTCAGCCACAGCCAGTAGAGACATCAAGTAACTAGATCCCCCAAAAAAAGAAACCTCTTTGATGCAGGAAATTGTTGAAGGGAATTTTGTTTTGTGCTAAATAAATGAAAATGATTTTGAAATAAGAAATGTCTTCCTGTTTATCATACAAAATTCCCAGTGACTTTCAACTGAAGATCTTCGCAATCATGTGAAGCCAAACGGTTTCATTCCTGCAGTTTTACATTAATATATGACTTTTTCTTTTTCCTATATCTGTTATTTCATAAAGCATAAAAGGTAAATCATCTATTGCTGAGCCATGGCATTTGGGGAGTATTTATTCATCCATCCATTATCTTCCAATTGTTCCGAAGTCGGGTCGTGGGAGCAACAAGTTGAGCAGGGAGGCTCAGACATCTCTTTCCACAGCCGAACCACCTCAATTGGCTCCTCTTGATGTGGAGGAGCAGCGGTTCTACTCTGTCTCACCCGGATAACTTATCTTCTCGCTCTCTCTCTTTCTAGTCCAGCTATCCTTTGGAGGAAACTTGTTGCAACTGCCTGTATCCGGGATCTCATTCTTTCGGTCACTACCCAGAATTTGTGACCATAGATGAGGGTAGGAATATAGACAGACCCATTTACAGAGAGCTTTGCCTTACAGCTCAGCTCCCTCTTCACCACAGCGGACCGGTACAGATTCTGCAATAATGTAGACGCTGCACCAATCAGTCAATCTCACGCTCCATTCTTCCCTCACTTGTGAACAAACCCCCAAGATACTTGAACTTCTCCCCTTGAGGCAGAACCTTGCCCTCAATCTGAAGAGAACAATCCACTTTCCGATTGAGGACCATGGCCTCAGATTTGGGAAGCATTTACAAAAAATAAAATAAATAAAAAACCTGGAAAAAACAAACAAAACAAAAAATCAATCAAAGTCACCAAGAATCAAACTGAACTGCAGATTTTGTGAACACTTTCACCACTAATCTGAAAAGTTTTACCTGAACCAGTCCTTTGACCTTTGCTCATGCATAGTTGCTGCGTCACTGAAGCATTAATGAAGCAAAGTGCTGAGAGAGAACAGAACTTTCCCCTGAAGAAACATCAAAAATAATGTTTGCTTGGTCACAGGACAGTACCTTTGCCTATTTGCTGCAGCAATGCTACTGTGTAATAGGCCTGTCAGCTGGGTGTTTTTGCAAAGGCATAGAAAGTCCTTTACCTTTACAAAACATGTGGAAGTAACAACAACAGTGTAACGTTGCAACTTAAATAGCTTACTGCCCCTTTTCCACAGTCCCACTGAGGCCAAGCCGGACCCTAAAACATGACGTCAGAGCACTATTGGTCACTGATTGGTCAGGGACGGAGTCACTGGTCAGAGTGCGGAGTTTCAGAAAATTTCACTGCAACCTGATCAGCCATTTTCTTTTTAACCCACCATTAGAAATAACTCGAATTCGGAGGAATGTTTTTAGGAGTATTTTGAAGGTATAAACAAACAATAATGTCATAGCCGTGGTCAAATGCTGACATTCAGGAGTTTTTGTGTTTGCTGGCCGACGGAAAAGTTCAGAGCGAGCTAGAAGGTTTTTAAAGTCCATGACCCACCATGTTTTCAAATTGCATCACCATTAATATTTATTAGTTTATTTAAAAATAATACAGGAGCGTTTATTTATATTGTAGAGAAATAATGCAAAATGTGTTATTTCATGATTTATAGCAGATTTTAGCAGAAGCTCCGGGAAGATCTGCCCCTCTCCAAATATGGGCATTCACATCACTAAAGATTCCGCCTTGGAGTTACAGGCGGAGTTTTAATAAGCCTTCATCAACTTCCATGACCGCTGCTCTAAGAGAGGAAAAAAAAAAGAGAAGCGGTCGCTCACTGATGTCTGTCATATTCTGAGCAGCATCCACGTAGACATACTAGTTTAATTCGCTTGATCGCGACAAATTCATTCATTTCCGCATCGCCTTTTTATTCTCTCCCCTGACCAGACAGGTCGGGAGTAGAAAGGCAGCCGCAGCGCGGAGCTCTGAGCGCGCGGGCTTCCCCGTGCTCTCCCGTGCTCTCTGTGCTTCCCCGTGCTCCAGCAACAAGGCTGGGACAGAACCGAGCCCCGGCACGAACTTCAAAGCTGACGCAGCGGAACGGGGAGCCAGGGAGAAGCCGCGCGGCTCGCTCCTCTCTGGGCAGAGGAGAGGAGAGCAGCCAGCAACAGTCGCAGCGGTGTTATATCTTATTAAAAAGGTCTATAAAATAAATAAAAAATAAAAGCAGACCACTGGTCCAGTTGTACACAAAAATGCACCAGGAAATATGCAGTTTTACTCTCACTCTCATAAACCTCCATGGAAACTCACTCCTACCTTCTGCCTTGCTTTCTGGGTGGAGATCAATGTAACAAAAGGCATGACCCTTCGGGACTCTTCGGCCAGGTTTCCGGATTCATTCGGGAGTGGTTTTTTTTTTTTTTTTTTTTAACCCTCGCCTGGCCCAAATGCAAAAATGAAAATAAAATTCATAAAATACTACAGTAATTCTCCAATATGGTGAATTGTTACTGTCACGGTGGGTGTTGTCCTTTAAAGAGGTGTCGGTGCATTGATAATAATGATCCGCCCACTAAAGGGGCACTAATGGGCACTGTGAAAATGGAAAATGAAGAGATCCGACCTGTACTGGCCCAATAAGGGCCAATATAGTGCAGAGCTGAGCAGGACCTATGGAAAAGAGGCAATGGTGGCTAAAACAGATGACAGATCTCAAGAAACTAAATCAACATAAACAATACCAGGTTTGTTTAACAGTTGGCTAAAACTGCAAGGCTGCATATCACAGTGTGATAACCTCCTTATGTCTTTGGCAGCATTCCACTAATCCAAAGAAACACAACGGAGGTGACGCATAATTAAAATATGCACACTGAACGTAGTTTTAACTGCAGGATCTGGTTCCCATGGAGCAACTTTAGGTGTAAGACTATAGAGCAAAGCAATAAAACAGAATAAATGAACTGAAAGTGAGTGGGTGAGGGTGTGCATGTCTCTTTTGAACTTTCATCTGCGTGTGGGTGGAGGTGCGCCTAAATTAATGCCTGCTTTGTGGAGGAGGTTGTGCACACACACCTTTGCATGTGTGCATGATGAGTGTTTGTGAATACTTTTATGAGACAATAAATTGTGTATCAAATCCACAAAAAACAGCATGTCTCCTTGTACTAAACAAATACCGCCCTGTTGGGAGAAAGCCATCGTTGGTGTTTTGGTTTTACCTGTCCATATTACTGTTATATTAGGCAGGAGGTCCTCTCCAATGGTTTGCAGGTAGTGAGACTTGGCCACACTGGGGGAGCACAAAGAACTGCAGTACTCTAAAGTGAGAGAGAAGGACAAGAAAACAGTGTTTTATGCTATATAAACACCTGATTGTAGTTTGCCAAGTCTGGATTTTAGGTCTACCTGTAGGGCAAAAAAGGAAGACATCTGGTTCCCCCAAGAACTGATAAAGCTCATTGGTTACCGTGACCTGAGCGTGGGCGAACGAGGCGAAGGCCTCACTGTCGGCCTGACACATGGAGTGATCGATGTCGTCAAAGAGAATGGCGAATGCTTGGCAACCCTGGTCTGAGACCTGACAGAGGGTGAGAGCGAAGGCTTTATGAGAAACTGAACAAAGAGATTTCTAAGATATTTGAATTCAGAATAGAAATCAAAATCCTACTTCTAACCTACAAAGCTCTCAACAACCTAGCTCCATCTTATATTACAGCTCTTATTGTTCCATGCATTCCTAACAGAACACTTTGTTCTCCGACTGCAGGTTTACTTGTAGTTACTAGAGCTACCAAAAGCAGCCTAGTTCAGAGCCTGGTTCTGTTGGAGGTTTCTTCCTGTCAAAAATGAGTTTTTTCTTTCCACTGTTGCCATTGTGCTTGCTCAGGATGGAAGACTGCGATGAAGTGAAGATTCAACGCGTCTGCACCAGTGTCGGTCCGTCAGTTGATTTCATGTCATGTGACTTGTGTCGTTTTGTCAGTTGACCTCAGGTCATGTGACCTATGTTGGTCCGTCACTTGACCTCAGGTCATGTGACCTGTGTCGGTCCATCACTTGATCTCATGTCATGTGACCTGTGTCGGTCTGTCAGTTGACTTCATGTCGTGTGACCTGTGTTGGTCTGTCACTTGACCTCAGGTCATGTGACCTGTGTTGGTCCGTCACTTGACCTCAGGTCATGTGACCTTTGTCGGTCCGTCAGTTGACCTCATGTCATGTGACCTGTGTCGGTCCGTCAGTTGACCTCATGTCGTGTGACCTATGTCGGTCCGTCAGTTGACTTCATGTCATGTGACCTGTGTCTGTCCGTCAGGTGACGGACAACAATAGGTCAAGCATGTTTTAGAACACAGCAATGGGCCACCTGCATGTGCCGGCACGCACCGTATATACATGTGCCAAGGACAAGGAGAGAGACAGTACTTGTAAGCAAAATAATTTATTTGACAGAACATCAAAGTTACAGGATAGTCAGCACAGCAGAATAAGACAATTTTATGCATAAAATTGTTCTGGAGCANTTTAAAGTCCATGACCCACCATGTTTTCAAATTGCATCGCCATTAATATTTATTAGTTTATTTAAAAATAATACAGGAGCGTTTATTTATATTGTAGAGAAATAATGCAAAATGTGTTATTTCATGATTTATAGCAGATTTTAGCAGAAGCTCCGGGAAGATCTGCCCCTCTCCAAATATGGGCATTCACATCACTAAAGATTCCGCCTTGGAGTTACAGGCGGAGTTTTAATAAGCCTTCATCAACTTCCATGACCGCTGCTCTAAGAGAGGAAAAAAAAAAGAGAAGCGGTCGCTCACTGATGTCTGTCATATTCTGAGCAGCATCCACGTAGACATACTAGTTTAATTCGCTTGATCGCGACAAATTCATTCATTTCCGCATCGCCTTTTTATTCTCTCCCCTGACCAGACAGGTCGGGAGTAGAAAGGCAGCCGCAGCGCGGAGCTCTGAGCGCGCGGGCTTCCCCGTGCTCTCCCGTGCTCTCTGTGCTTCCCCGTGCTCCAGCAACAAGGCTGGGACAGAACCGAGCCCCGGCACGAACTTCAAAGCTGACGCAGCGGAACGGGGAGCCAGGGAGAAGCCGCGCGGCTCGCTCCTCTCTGGGCAGAGGAGAGGAGAGCAGCCAGCAACAGTCGCAGCGGTGTTATATCTTATTAAAAAGGTCTATAAAATAAATAAAAAATAAAAGCAGACCACTGGTCCAGTTGTACACAAAAATGCACCAGGAAATATGCAGTTTTACTCTCACTCTCATAAACCTCCATGGAAACTCACTCCTACCTTCTGCCTTGCTTTCTGGGTGGAGATCAATGTAACAAAAGGCATGACCCTTCGGGACTCTTCGGCCAGGTTTCCGGATTCATTCGGGAGTGGGTTTTTTTTTTTTTTTTTTTTAACCCTCGCCTGGCCCAAATGCAAAAATGAAAATAAAATTCATAAAATACTACAGTAATTCTCCAATATGGTGAATTGTTACTGTCACGGTGGGTGTTGTCCTTTAAAGAGGTGTCGGTGCATTGATAATAATGATCCGCCCACTAAAGGGGCACTAATGGGCACTGTGAAAATGGAAAATGAAGAGATCCGACCTGTACTGGCCCAATAAGGGCCAATATAGTGCAGAGCTGAGCAGGACCTATGGAAAAGAGGCAATGGTGGCTAAAACAGATGACAGATCTCAAGAAACTAAATCAACATAAACAATACCAGGTTTGTTTAACAGTTGGCTAAAACTGCAAGGCTGCATATCACAGTGTGATAACCTCCTTATGTCTTTGGCAGCATTCCACTAATCCAAAGAAACACAACGGAGGTGACGCATAATTAAAATATGCACACTGAACGTAGTTTTAACTGCAGGATCTGGTTCCCATGGAGCAACTTTAGGTGTAAGACTATAGAGCAAAGCAATAAAACAGAATAAATGAACTGAAAGTGAGTGGGTGAGGGTGTGCATGTCTCTTTTGAACTTTCATCTGCGTGTGGGTGGAGGTGCGCCTAAATTAATGCCTGCTTTGTGGAGGAGGTTGTGCACACACACCTTTGCATGTGTGCATGATGAGTGTTTGTGAATACTTTTATGAGACAATAAATTGTGTATCAAATCCACAAAAAACAGCATGTCTCCTTGTACTAAACAAATACCGCCCTGTTGGGAGAAAGCCATCGTTGGTGTTTTGGTTTTACCTGTCCATATTACTGTTATATTAGGCAGGAGGTCCTCTCCAATGGTTTGCAGGTAGTGAGACTTGGCCACACTGGGGGAGCACAAAGAACTGCAGTACTCTAAAGTGAGAGAGAAGGACAAGAAAACAGTGTTTTATGCTATATAAACACCTGATTGTAGTTTGCCAAGTCTGGATTTTAGGTCTACCTGTAGGGCAAAAAAGGAAGACATCTGGTTCCCCCAAGAACTGATAAAGCTCATTGGTTACCGTGACCTGAGCGTGGGCGAACGAGGCGAAGGCCTCACTGTCGGCCTGACACATGGAGTGATCGATGTCGTCAAAGAGAATGGCGAATGCTTGGCAACCCTGGTCTGAGACCTGACAGAGGGTGAGAGCGAAGGCTTTATGAGAAACTGAACAAAGAGATTTCTAAGATATTTGAATTCAGAATAGAAATCAAAATCCTACTTCTAACCTACAAAGCTCTCAACAACCTAGCTCCATCTTATATTACAGCTCTTATTGTTCCATGCATTCCTAACAGAACACTTTGTTCTCCGACTGCAGGTTTACTTGTAGTTACTAGAGCTACCAAAAGCAGCCTAGTTCAGAGCCTGGTTCTGTTGGAGGTTTCTTCCTGTCAAAAATGAGTTTTTTCTTTCCACTGTTGCCATTGTGCTTGCTCAGGATGGAAGACTGCGATGAAGTGAAGATTCAACGCGTCTGCTGCTTCCATAGATAGAAAACTTTACTAATTGACTTTTGTATATATGTGAATGTTTTTGTACAGTACCCCGAGACTAGGGATGGGAATTAAGAACCGGTTCTTTTAGAACCGGTTCTTAGTACAGGTAGTCCCCGACTTACAAGCGCTCTTACTTACGAGGTTCTGGACTTACGACTGGCGAACGAGCAGTAAATTTGTAAAGAACATACAAAAAATACAGCACTTTATGTGTTTTTAGATGAAAGTGTGTTAGCTAACCGTTTGGAAACAAGTTTCTGAGCATGTTTATGAACTAGTATGAACATTTGTGATGAAAAACGAGTGTTTGTAGTAGCGCTAGCATACTTTTTCCGACTTACGACCGAAAATCCGGACTTACGAGCAACACGTGTTTCGGGTTCCGACACACGAGATTTCATGTTACGAGACAGTCGTAGGAACGGAACTCGCTCGTAAGTCGGGGACTACCTGTAGTTAAATTCCCTGGAATTGTAGGTTGCTTGTCTTAATGATTCAGTTTATCGGTTCTACTGACTCATCGTGGTGACGCATTTATGTGATGACATCACAGACATGCACCATATTTAGTGATCAACATGGCGTTGAGGAAGAAGCGAAGACGAAACCAGGGCTACTTGCAACATATGCAAAGCGTCGATTACAATAAAGGGCGGAAATACTTCTAACATGCAGAGAGAAGCATTTGACCACTCAGCATGTGGTTAGGTTGCACAAATGTACCGTCTTTAACACGTTGCTTGGTGGTGGTGGTAGAAGTGGAGCTAACAAAGCGTCCTCCTCCATTTTAAATGTTGCAGCAGGTAACGTTAAACTCCTCCAGTTCCTGTCACTTGTTACTTTTTTGCTTTACTGCTTCCACTGTGTTGTATAAATAATCTCCATCTCCTGTAATAACATTTAGCTGACGAGGATTGCCGGAGTCTGGTTGGCTCAGAGGCTGTTGCTAGCACACTTAGCTTTCAGGATGACGTTTTTCAACACACAACAGACCTAAAAATGCCACCGTAGAAATGGGAGCAAAAACAAAAGTGTTGTTTTATATTTTTGTTCAATGTGTTTCATTGTAGCCTCTTTCTGTTGTGAGAGCTTTTCTTGCTGCTCACTGTTTTTAATGGTGAATTTCTTCTGAAGCTGGCAGAGCTGGTAGAGATGCAGAGGGAGGCAGAGGAGGATGAAGAGCATGACTATGCAAGTTTTGTTTTTTGTAATGAAAGGTGATAAATTGCATGGATTATTACACTATTTATTTTAAAATGGAAACTTGTGAATTGCAAGTTGTGGTTATGTCAATAATTTCAGATGCCTCCTGTAAAGCAGCAAAAAGAGACAGTCCTAGAATAACTTTTTGAGGAAGAGGAAAGCAAGCTTCTGTCAGTGCAGCAGCAGCCCCCCATCTCCATAGCTCAAAGAGTGGAGCGAGAAGTCCAACTATATAGAACCCTTTCACCCATTCCAACCACAGACAGCCCCTTAATAATGTTAATTAGGAATTCTTTTTTCATAAAAGTTCTATTTTTGTTCTTGTGAAAGAGCATTAAATACTTCATGCACACAAATGGACAATGGTGTACTATATTTTAGTGCCTAACCCATTGAGAATTGAAATACAGAATCGATAAGGAATTGAATCGATAGATTATATCGATAAAGGAATCGGAATTGCCAAATTCTTGTCAATTCCCATCCCTACACGAGACAACTTCTGTTGAGATTTGGTGCTATATGAATAAACTGAAATGAATTGAATTGCCTGCACTTATTACCTGTTTCAACTTGCGCTTAAGCAGCGTCAGGTCACCGGAAGAAGAGAAGACGATGTCTTGACCAGGAGACAGAGCGTAAACAAACCTCAGGCCTCTGAACTGGGCCTCTGCTATGAGCGTGCGCAGTTGAGCTGAGAAGAAAGAAGGTGGGAAAGGAAAAAGTTGAAACTATAGGTTGAAATTAGGTTATATAAGAACTAGCCAAAACCGGTACATAAAATGGTTTATCATGAAGGAAAGATGATTTAAAATCATTATTTGTTACTGGATGGCAACAGCTTGGAGAGCCCTATAAACGCAACTAACATTGTAACATTCTGATGGACAGATGTATTTACCTTCCTCTTCGGGAGAATAGACTTCTCTCCACAGCAGTCTGTGTTTAAGGTCGTCCTTTGGACCGTACAGGTAGGTGTTCAACCCCCAACTCTGCATCCTATAGGTGAGGAGGGAAACTTGTTATTAGAATACTGCTTTTTTTGTGTTTCTCTTGTCTTTTTTTCCTTTTCTGATCCTTGTGCTTGACTCTATTCCAAATGGTGTCTCCCTCTTGTGGTCTGTCCCATATTGCTCCCTCATGTAATTAGCTTCTGCTACCACCTGTTGTCTCTTCCAACTTTTGTCATTTGTCTGGCGTTAACAGTGGTTAATTTGAGCCAGATCCTGCCGGAACAAGATCCGGGAACTCCCTCATTTTCACCGTGTGCTTTCCGGCAACTGTTCTCTCGGATCCGGCTGTTCATATTTCCACCCATTAAAGGTTCAGTCTGCAGTTTCTGTAGAACATCAGCACTTAGAAATATTTTCAACAGGCAAAGCATTCTGATCCCTCCCCCTCAGAGCCATATGTGGCTCTGCCCCCTTGTGGTCTGTTGAATTTCAAATTCAAGCTCTGTTTTTATTGGCTGATTCAAATTCAAGCTCTGTTTTTATTGGCTGGTTACAAACTCTGTTTTTATTGGCTGGAAAATGGCGGGTCACCTTTTCTTTTTAGAAATGCTTATTTACCACCTGGAGAAGCAAGGGGACAATATTTTTTTTAATTTTTTTTCAGAGATTACCTGGCTAACATCAGTCTGTCAGGAGGTAGTGACAGAGTGAAGAAATATGTTCATAAAAAAAGCTACATACTGAAGCTTTAAAGTCCAAAGTCCATCCATCCATTATATTTTACCCGCTTCTTCCATTTTGGGTCACAGGGGTCGCTGGTACCCATGTCCAGCAATCACTGTGCGAGGGGCGGGGAAAAGTCCAAAGTCATTGCACATTTTTATTTTTATTATTTATTAAAAATACAATGAGAGGAGACATTGCCCAGTCTGTGGAGTGGATGTTACTGCTGCAGCAGGCGCAGCAGCTCGCGAACAGAGACGCTGACCACGTGTCCCGTGTAGATGAAGCGTCTTCATCCACCTTCAGCTGTGTCTCAGAACCCAAAGCAGCACAAACCAGTACAAACGTTGCACTAACCACTCATTGTGTCAGCTTCACCTAGCTCAGCTGTGCGCCCTGCAGACATACCATACCATACCATACCATTTTATTTATAAAGCACTTTAAACAGGAACAAGTCCACACCAAAGTGCTGGACAAACAAACACGCAACAGGCAACACAGACAATGAAGTACAACACGAAAAACATAAAAACATTGCAGATCATAAATCAAACGATCCAATACAAATCAGCTGGCATTGAAAGCGATGGAGTAGTAGTGAGTTTTTAACCGGGATTTGAAAACCGAGAGGGAGGGGGCCTGTTTGATGAGCAGCGGTAACTCGTTCCAGAGTCTTGGGCCTGCTACAGAGAACGCCCTGTCACCCCTGCGCTTAAGGCGAGTTTCTGGAACTATTAAGAGTACCTGATCCTCTGACCTCAAAGCACGTGGAGGGACATATGGGTGTATCAGATCCGAGAGATAGGCGGGGGCGAGACTGTTCAGCGATTTGTAGACATACATGAGAATTTTGAATTGGATTCGAAGATGAACCGGTAGCCAGTGAAGGGAGGCCAAGACTGGTGTAATGTGCTCTCTTTTGCGTGTGCTGGTTAAAAATCGGGCAGCTGCGTTCTGAACCAGTTGTAATCGTGCAATGGTGGCTTGACTGACGCCAAACAGAAGTGAATTGCAGTAATCAAGCCTAGATGTAATGAATGCGTGAATCACTGTCTCCAGGTGCTTTTTGGATAATATGGGCTTCAGCTTAGACAGACGCCTCAGCTGGAAAAAACAGGATTTGACGATCATGTTTACATGACTGTTGAGTTTCATGGCAGGATCCATTATCACTCCCAGATTTGTGACTTTTTGTTTTTCGGACAGGCAGTGCAAGTTTTACGCACAGGAGCATCCCCAGACAGCTCTGCAGAGTGCGCACAACTGCGGATGTGTCGGAACTCCTGCATACAATTCAAAGATAATAAATAAAATTAAAAAGCTTACAATTAAAAAAAATTGAGTGAAATGTTTGAGTTGTATTATTAACATTACATCATGTTTCAAAATTAGTCAAAATAACATTGATCAAAATGTTGAAAAGACAGTCCAATTTATTATATAAAATAAATGGATGGATGGATTGTCCTTAGCTGGACAACAGAGAATTAAAGGCAGTGGTGACAAAGATTGGAGCAGAACAACACGCATGACTGAATTCAGCTGAGAAGAGTTTGGGTCAGAGATTGGTGTATGTGTGTGTGTGTGTG
>JBBPBX010001617.1:17416-31704 GCA_038048925.1 Garcialebias charrua | reverse complement strand
GACCTAATTGAACAGTGCTGGAATTAGTTTTAATGTTTTTTGTAGAAAGACCTTAGTTTTATTATAAGAACTTGATAAAACCTGAAGAATTTTCAAAACTAAAGTCGTATAAAATAAAACTCAAACTAATATTTAAGATTATTTGCTTGAATGCAGGAGGATTAGGTGAAAACTAATAAGAAATGTTTAATTTAAAGTTGCTCAGTTTATATAACTTCTGCATTCATATCATTCAAATCACTTGATGATTTTACTCAACTTAAAAGTTTATGTTAACTTTCTAGAGATTCAATTCATTTTATTTAAAAAGTTCCAATTAGAACTCATTTCAGGGCACTGAACAGAAACATTTGTACATAAAAATAATAATTTAACATTATTCATCTGAGGAGCAGACTGCTTTGAATTTAACTCCATCACAGAACTCTCATCCTGAGCAAGCATGAAGGTGACAGTGGGAAGGAAAAACTCCCTCATGAGGAAGAAACCTTTAGCAGAACCAGGCTCAGGACAAGTGGCATCTGATTTGACCAGCTGGGTTTGAGAGGAACAGATACACAATGGCAAGTTGAGAATCACATGTTAAGACAGAAATAGAATCAAATGAAAACTATTCCATTTTAATGATTAATTTAAGGAAATGAGGTCAATTTTTCCTCTAGTAGTCTAAGCTTAAAACAGCATAACAAGCCAACCCTAAATATAGGATTTATCAAAAAGGAAAGTCTTAAAACTGGACAATGTGTCAGCCTCACGGACAGAAACTGGAAGTTGGTTCCACAAGAGAGGAGCCTGATAACTGAAAGATCTTCTTCCCATTCAGCTTTTGGAAACTCTGGGAACTGCGAGTAAACCTGCAGTGTGAGAGCAAAGTGCTCTGTAAGGAAAATGTGGAACTAAGTTGTTGAGGGCTTTGTAGGTTAGACACAAGACTTGGAATTCAATTCTGAACTTGACAGGGAGCCAGTGGAGCGAAGCTAAAACTGGAGAGATATGATCTTCTCTCCTACAAACTCAAGTTAAGATTCAAAGAGCTGATCGGTTTCGAACGATTAGTCAGGCGGCTCAGCCTGAACAGAGTACGTCACACGTACAGCTGATGTACGACACGCAGCCGCACCACATGAGCTGTCAAGTGCTCAAAACGCCTCCTGAGTGCATGTTCACCACATCCAGCAAGTGTTGCACTCCTCCCCCTTTGCCATGGAAAAGAAAAGAAGGAGCATGAGGAGAAAAAGAGTGGTTATTTGTCTGCGCCTCCGTTCCCATCGTTCATTTCAAAGAGTCGTTCAAAAGATTTGGATCGTCCATGAACGTCACATCTCAAACTTTCACTGTTTAACGTAATAAACTGAAATGGCTCACAGGACTTGGTTCCCCCCAAATGATGTTGAACTAACATCAGGTGTGATTATAGAAACAAATTAGGTCACTAAATATCATCATCTACCTTTTGCAACATACATCTTTTTTCCCAGTTGCACCTTGCATCTAAATCACCAATATTATTCTACTCATCATCACCTTTTTACTAATCACATATAGGTTTAGACTTTCTGTTATCATTCTTATGGATTTCCCCACAGCATCTCCATAACATCTGTATTTGTCATGCCAGACCCCAGTCTCCATTTTGCAACATCATCTATTGTTTTTTTTTTTTAAATTCCTATAACTCTCATTTGTTTTAGTATATTGAGCCTGGGCTTTTTATTTTTAGCAGATAAACTCGAAACATCTTCCTCCTTCGACCAGACAGCATCCCAGTGCTGCTTGGCTGACTCCCTCTCCATCATCTCCATCCGAGCCTCATAAATAAATTTATCAACCACCCCACGCCCAGTAGACAGTAAGGACCAAAACGGTTTTTTAAATACAGTACAGCAAATGCGCTGAAGGCTAAAATGATACATTATAATAATAGATCACATGACCAGTTAGGTCATTAATGAAGTCTTCTCACCTTCCACCACCCCACAAAGAAACTGCTTCTCCTCCTCCATGCTGCCTCCCCCCACCTCCGCTTCCTGTCGACCTCCAACGAGACAGAGAGGACGCTCTCCCCGTCCTCCTGCTCAGATTCCGGGGTTTTTCTTCATGCTTCTCCTCGATACGCTTCCACTCTTCCTCTCCTCTTCCTCCTCCTCCTCGACGCTTCTCGCTGATGCTCCCGTGCTGCGTTCAGGTGCGCGCGGAAAGCTCGTAGCAGCAGATGATGACGTCAACTTGCAGGTGTGAAACATCATTTGCGACAATCCAAAAAAAAAAAAAAAAGTGTCAAAATGCATTTAGTGAATCTGACCTACTTTTTTCATAACCTGGGCTTATGATATGTGGTTTATATATAGAAAGTTTTTATTATTATTATTATTATTATTATTATTATTATTATTATTATTATTATTATTATTATTATTATTATTATTATTATTATTATTATTATTATTATTACTGTATTATTATTATTAATTTAACCTTTATTAATACAGGTAATCCCACTGAGTCACGAGGACTCGTACAATGAGAAACATCAGGTTCGGATGTCAGTCCATACAATGGGCATTAATCATCTGTTATCATCCCCTAGCATGTTTAAAAGAACGTTATCAGTGTTTTAATGGCTGTAGCGTGTTTCCGTAAACCCGGAAGTGTTGTGTTTTTGTTTTTTTCAGTTTATGTAACCTTTTTCCTAAACCTAACTTTAAACCTGACCCAGAGTACCAACCCTAAACCTAACCCCCTTACCCTTGCCTAAACCTAACCCAGACCCTAAACCTAACGCCAGAGGCTTTACTCTAAACTTTAACTCAACTTTAGGCTCAACTATCACAGCACCACAAAAGTAAGGAACGTCAAAAAAGTAAGTTCCTAAAATTACAACAGAGAGCGTTTTTCTCATCACAAATCATCAGTCAAGATAAGGAGTTTGGCTCCAACACAAATACTCAGGAACTGTGGGTTAGAAATTTGTCTAACAGGACCTTGACACAACCTGAGAAAAATGTGTTGGCAAAAGGACTAAATTTTGCCATCTCCCCACAAGAAATACCTGTTGTGGAACTAATCACAGCCACAGAATCTGCGATTAGGAACAACAACTTGACAGGTACAGAGGCTGAACAACTTCGGATGAAAATATCAGCTACCCTCTCCAGTGCCAAACTGCCTCCCTCAAATCTCACACCACAGGAAAGGAGAGCCATAACATCACTCAGCCAAGACCAAAACATCACCATTTTACCAGCGGACAAAGGAAGATGCACAGTAATACTCAACACGTCGGACTACCAGGAGAAAATAACCGCTCTACTGAATGACAGTAACACCTATGAGCACCTGAAGAGGGACCCGACTAACACCTTTAAAAAGAAAGTCATTGATTGTCTACAAAAACTCGAAAAGGAGAAAACAATCAATCGATCATTGTATTATAGACTGTACCCGGGGGAGGCCACTCCTTGTCTGTATGGACTTCCAAAAATACACAAAGAAGGTACACCTCTCAGACCCATCGTGAGCAGCATGAACTCAGTGACATACAATGTTGCTAAACATCTGGCTGGTATTTTAGCTCCTCTGGTTGGAAACACACCTCATCATATTAAAAACTCCATTGATTTCACCAACAAAGTTCAACATTTGAAGCTGACCCCGGGAGAAACTCTTGTATCGTATGATGTGACTTCCCTGTTCACATGCATACCCATTTCTGAAGCAATAGAAACTGTCAAAAAAAGACTTCTACAGGACAAGGATTTGGACAAAAGGACCAACTTAACCCCAGACCACATCTGCACCCTGCTGGATCTCTGCCTCTCCACCACTTATTTCAAGTTCAATGACAGTTTTTACAGACAGAAGCACGGCTGTGCCATGGGATCTCCAGTGTCACCCATTGTTGCAAACCTCTACATGGAGGAAGTGGAACAGAGAGCCCTAAACTCCTATGAGGGGACAACTCCAAGCCATTGGTTCAGATACGTGGATGATACCTGTGTCAAAATCCAAGCCAGGGAGGTGGAAGCGTTCACCAGACACATTAACTCTGTTGATAACAACATCAAGTTCACCAGAGAGGATGCTAACGACAATAAGCTGCCTTTTTTGGACTGTTTGGTGCATATGGAGGGAGATGACAGTCTCAACATTGAAGTTTACAGAAAACCAACCCACACAGACCAATATCTCCTGTTCGACTCTCACCATCCACTGGAGCACAAACTTTCTGTCATCAGAACTTTACAGCATCGGGCAGAACACATCCCCACAAGGACAGAAGGGAAGGAAAAGGAACAGAAACACATCAAAACATCTCTGCAAACATGTGGATATCCCAACTGGGCGTTTGTCAAGTCAGCAAGGAAATCTGTTAAACACAATAATGAACAGAAAAAGTCTAACAGACGGAAAAACATTGTCATTCCTTATGTTGCTGGAGTCTCAGAGAATTTCAGAAGGATTTTCAACAAACACAACATCCCAGTACACTTCAAACCCAGCCGGACTCTCAGACAGAGGCTGGTGCATCCGAAGGACAGAACCCCCACACACAAACAGAGTGGGGTGGTTTATGCAGTCCAATGCAGCGAAGTCTGCTCAGACCGTTACATCGGAGAAACGAAACAACCTATCCACAAAAGAATGTCTCAACATAGGAGAGCAACCTCCTCTGGACAAAACTCAGCTGTTCACCTTCACCTCACGGACAAGGGACACTCCTTTGAGGACCAGAATGTTCAAATTTTGGACCGAGAACACAGATGGTTTGAGAGGGGGGTAAAGGAAGCTGTGTATGTTAAGAGAGAAAAACCTTCTCTTAACACTAGCAAACCCAGGGGAAAAAAAAAACGCTAGAACTGCCATGAGTTTGTCAAAATGACAATTCTTTCATTAGGTGTCTTGAGCCTGGGGGTGGATATCTTTGTTTTTGGGTAAACATCCCCTCCTGAGAATCTTCTCCCAGCATAATCTTCTCCAGTAGGTCAAAACAAAAGATCCCCCTCACACAGAGAACATTCAATTTACATACACCCCCCCACAAATTACCCCACATTCCAACAGCATTTTGCTCCTACAGAGAGTTGCTTTCACCAGAGACTTGTTGCTCTGTAGGTGGGGGGGTTCTTACAAGCTTTGATCAAAAATAATGTTACACTGAATTTTATTTTTTTATTTTTTTCATTCAACCTTTATTTAGTCAGGTAAATCTTATTGAGCCTCGAGGCCAATGAAACACATACATTAAACAATAAACAATAGAAAAGTAGCAAAAACATCCATCCATCCATCCATCCATCCATCCATCTTCTTCCGCTTATCCGGGGTCGGGTCGCGGGGGTAGCAGCCTAAGTAGGGAGGCCCAGACTTCCCTCTCCCCAGCCACTTGGTGCAGCTCCTCCAGGGGAATCCCAAGGCGTTCCCAGGCCAGCCGAGAAACATAGTCCCTCCAGCGCGTCCTGGCTCTTCCTCTGGGTCTCCTCCCGGTGGGACATGCCCGGAACACCTCCCCAGGGAGGCGTCCAGGAGGCATCCTAACCAGATGCCCGAGCCACCTCAACTGGCTCCTCTCGATGTGGAGAAGCAGCGGCTCTACTCCAAGTCCCTCCCGGATGACTGAGCTTCTCACCCTATCTCTAAGGGAGAGTCCAGACACCCTGCGGAGAAAACTCATTTCAGCCGCTTGTATCCGAGATCTTGTTCTTTCGGTCATAACCCAAAGCTCATGACCATAGATGAGGGTGGGAACGTAGATCGATCGGTAAATTGAGAGCTTTGCCTTTTGACTCAGCTCTCTCTTCACCACGACAGACCGGTACAGCGCCCGCTTCACTGCGGACACTGCACCTATCCGCCTATCGATCTCACGCTCCAGTTTTCCCTCATTCGTGAACAAGATCCCGAGATACGTAAACTCCTCCACTTGGGGCAGGACCTCCTCCCCGACCCGGAGAGGGCATGCTACCCTTTTCCGGCTCAAGACCATGGCCTCGGATTTGGAGGAACTGATCCTCATCCCGGCCGTATCACACTCGGCTGCAAACCGCTCCAGTGAAAATTGTAAATCACGAACTGATGAAGCCAGTAGGACCACATCATCTGCAAAAAACAGAGAAGCGATTCTAAGGTCACCAAAACAAATCCTCTCAACACCTTGGCTGCGCCTAGAAATTCTGTCCATAAAAGTTATGAACAGAATCGGTGACAAAGGGCAACCTTGGCGGAGTCCAACTTTTACCGGAAACGAGCCTGACTTACTGCCGGCAATGCGGACCAAGCTATTTATATATATATATATATATATATATATATATATATATATATATATATATATATATATATATATATATATATATATATATATATATATATATATATATATATATATATATATATATATATATATATATATATATATATACAGGTAGTCCCCGACTTACGAGCGCTCTGACCTACGAGCATCCGGACTTACGAGCTGGCAAATTTTTGGAAAAAACGCAAAAAATACTGAGTTTTTCTGTGTTTTTTCACCACAGTCCGTTAGCTAAACATGTGGACACACGTTTCCGATCATTTTTATGCACTCATAAGCGGTTTTTCGATGAAAAACGAGTGTTTGTAGTCGCGCTAGCAAAACCGTTCCAACTTACGAGCGAAATTCCGGACTTACGAGACACGTGGCGGCCGTTCCAAATTACGAGATTTCCATGTTACGAGCGCCTCGTTGTAACGGAACTCGCTCGTAAGTCGGGGACTACCTGTATATATATAATATATATATATACTTATAAATATATATATACATATATACATATATACATATATATATAATATATATATATATATATATATATATACATATACATATATATATATATATATATATATATATATATATATATATATATATATATATATATATATATATATATATATATATATATATATATATATATATATATATATATATATATATATATATATATATATATATATATATATATATATATATATATATATATATATATATATATATATATATATATATATATATATCACACACTTTATGGTATTGTAGGCCATTGCATTAGGTAATACATTCAGCAATTACTTTTACTTTAATACTTTAAGTATTTTTAAAAGCAAGTACTTATTTACTTTTACTTAAGTAAAAATATTAATATGGTACTTCTACTTTTACTAGAGTATATTTTTGTCTGTTTATTTGCACTTTTACTTAAGTACAGTGTTTGAGTATTTTCTCCACCACTGGATTTACCTGACTATATAAATATGCCCCAAGGCCTCCTCCCCGCCAACAGAATGGAATGGCCTCATATACATACCAATGGCTTTAAAAATGCTAATTCAATTTGTCAGTTTGACAATCCCATGGGTTTTATAGGTAAAATTGTCATTTTGACAAAAACTGGTAGAGCTAGTGTTAACAGAGGAGGAGGTCTGAGATTTCAACTGTCTAAGACCTATAACTCAGTTTTGGATTTGATTCCGAAACGTTTTACACCGGATGGGAGCAGGGATGCCTTGTCTGTAAATTAGACTAACAAAGTTCTCTGAGTAGCCTCTGTTGTTGTTTGGGAGGTGTTGTTTGTCAATTTACATACAGTTTTGTGTCTTCTAACAGAGACCTCAAGGGAACCTCCTACTGTTAGGTGTGATCTTTCAATTTACATGTATGTGTTACAAACCCCCTTTTGTTAAGCTGGGATGTGTCGTTTTGTCAATTTAAATAGAATGGGCATGTTAGTTAATTTGTGGTGTTATTTCAGTTTCCAATTTCATATGTTGGTGCGTGACTTGTAAGCCTGTATAAAACTTCTCGTTCTCACAGCTTCCATTCAGAATTGAAAAAGACTTCTGGACAGAAGTCGAAACGTTTTCTGCAACAAATAAAGTCCAGTTGATCCTGTATTGAACGCCTTTTTTGATCTAAACTTTAACACGTAGCAAAAGACGGAGCCTGCTGTCGTCGCTTGTAACGGCGACAACGTACCTTTAAACCTCCTAGGAGGTAGAGGAGGGGCAATCTGACCGATACATATGGGGGTGATAACAGATGATAGCGCCTATTTTATCATCCAAAGCAGTTGGTTTGGGAGCAGATGTTGGGGTTAACGGCCTTGCTCATGGGCCCAGACTGAGGTAAATGAGAGTTTTCCCCAGGTGTGGGTATTTCACCTTTTCTACCCATATTTTGATGTTGTTGGTCCAGGGAGTTGAACCAGCAACTTCCGATCACAGACCCACCTTCTCTAACCTCTGCACCACCACTCCCCATCTCCCCCCTAAAATTTAGCTTTATAATTCTAAATGAACACTTGTTTTTAGTTTATAGCACAAAGTAGCACAAAGAAAAGGGAAAAAAACTTTTCTATCAAATAATACTAATAATCCTAAATGAGAAAAAAAAACGTACTAATAGAGAAGTATTAAACCTGTCTTCTAAAATCACTTGACTTAAATAAAAGTGAAATCCAGATCTAACTTTTACAAACATTTAATGAGTACTTCTTTGATCACAAAATAGATTACAAAAAGGAACTTTTGATTACAAAAAATATCATAACATTTGATTGTTTCAGCACCAGAGCTGCTGCCTCTCAGCAAGAAGGTTGCCCGTTCAATTCCCGGTCCGGGGGGCCTTTCTGGGTGGAGTTTGTTCTCTCCGTGCATGCGTGGGTTTCCTCCGGGTACTCCGGTTTCTTCCCACAGACCAAAAATATGTATGTTAGGCTGATTGGTAACTCTAAATTGTTCCTAGGTGAGAGTGAGAGAGTGAATGATTGTTTGTCTCCTCTCCATGTGTCCTTGTGATGTTCTGAGACCCATCCAAGGTGTACCCCGCCCCTCACACTGTGATTGCTGGACATGGGCACCGACGACCCCCGTGACCCAAAAAATGGAATAAGCGGGTAAAGATAATGGATGAATGGATGGATGTTTCAGCACCTTGACAGAGACATAAAATCTTATTTTAATCAACGCACCCAAACTTCTTTTATTGATCATTCATTCATTAAGATTGCTTTATTTCAAATGTCCACCTCAAGCAGACATGTGCAGTCTGACCTCAACACCTGTTTCCATCCACCTAATTTGACAGCCTGCAGTGTTGGAACATTCACTGTGACTGATTTTTTCCTGAAACCCTGAAGGCAACATCTACCTCCATTCTTATTCTTCTCAGTGGCCTCAAGGATAAGAATGAGGATGTGTAAATACCTGTATTGATTTTACATCTTAATGTTCAAACTGAGTAGCTTTTTTATTTGTTTTTCTTCTATTGAATTTGCTATTTAATCTTTAAAAAAATGAGATGGATTAACATAATCCAGATGTTTTATGAATATTAAACCAGTAGAAAGTAATGTAGATGTCAAACAGTCCAGTCCTGTCCTCGAGGGCCATTCTCCTGTGTGTTTTAGCTGCGTCCATGCTCTTCACCAAGTCTTCAAGTTCTGCAGAATCCTGATAATCACTCATTCAAAACAGACATGTCAAAGCAGAGGAACAATCCACGTTTTCTTTGTATTTCATTGCTTTATTCTGCATTTGGTTAGATTTATATCTATATATATATATATATTAGGGGTGTAACGGTACGCTAAAATCACATTTCGGTTCGGTTCAACTACAAGGAGAGCTCGGTTCGGTTTATTTTCGGGTTTTTTCGGTACAAATTTTTTTTATTTTTTTTTTTACAAAATAAAGACTTACAAAATGTTTATTTTGAAAATGTGCCAAAAATATGTTTGTATTGTATTGTAGTAATAAATAAAAGTGACCCATTTGGATGACCAACAACACCACCAGCCTGATCAAGAAAGGTCATCAAAGACTCTACTTCCTCAGACGGCTGAGACGAGCTGGTCTGAGCAGCCCAGTTCTCACCTCGTTCTACAGGTGTGCAGTGGAGAGCATCCTGTGCTCCAGCATCAACGTGTGGCATGGAGGCTGCACAGTTGCAGAGAGGAAAGCTCTACAGAGAGTGGTGAAGGCTGCACAGAAGATGTTGGAGTCAGTCTCCCCACCATCACAGACATTTACACCTCCAGATGCAGGAAAAGAGCCACCTGCATCATGAAAGACCTCACTCACCCAGCACACACACTCTTTGCCCCACTCCCCTCAGGACGGAGGTTGAGGAGCATCAAATGTAGAACCACTAGACTGAGGAACAGCTTCTACCCTGAGGCTGTTAGACTCATGAATGAATAAATAAAAATAAAATAAAAATAAACACTGCAAAATATCACATCATGCTGATGCTGATCTGTTTTTCTTGTTGCTGTGTTCATCTGTGACCATCTGCTCATACAGACTCATGTTCGTGCTGCTGTTTATAATGATGTTTTTCCACTATATTAGGGCTTAGTGTATTACTAGTTGATGTTTTTCTTAGTTAATTCTAGATGTTATTACTGTTTTTCTCTTGCATTTGTTGTTGGATGTAACTGGGACCCCGTGTACATAATCTCGTTTTCATCACATGTACCACATGCGGTGCAAATGACAATAAAGACTCTCTGACTCTGACTCTGATTTTAAATAAACAGCACTCTACAATAAATAAACTATACTAACAATAATAAAAATCTTAATAAATACAATAACAGTCAGAACAATAAGCAGCAACAGACTGTTTACAATCTAACTAATCAAGTTTTTGTCCAGTAGCAGCAGTGTGGCTGTATTTGTCCTCATTACTGTACTCACAACTTCTTCTTGGTGGGACAGGTGGGACTGTGGGAACAGTTCAGAGTTCAGTTCAGTCATCACTTAGCTGCAGGTGGATTTACCTCTGTCACAGACTGGAAATAAAAAACAAAAGAGATTTAAAAAAAACAAGTTAATAAGATTATGATTTTTTTTTAAAGATTATTTAGATAATAATAAAACAATACCTCTTGAACAATTGAATCTCTCACTCTTCATCATGGCAGGCAGGGCTTTAATCTGGTCCAGGGCTTGTTGTTGACAACATCAGTTAGTTTTTTCATAAAGAGCTGAACTTTTTGAAGTGTTGACGTGATGAATGTCTCATAGTGACGCTCAGTAACTTTAAAACCTGCGCATATAACAACGTTCAGACAGATTCAGAGATTTAAAAACTCACAGCTTGTGTTATTGCTCTGGACCGCTCTGATTACCTGATGAAGGAGTTTTAATGCAGCTGTTGTTCACGTTCGGATGAAGTTTTAATACAGCTGCTGTTCACGTTCAGATGACAGTTTCCAGCGCGTTCACGTGACGTGTTGCTGCTGCGTCACGCACTCAGCTGCTGCAGTCTTCATGAAGTCCACACAAGCTGCGCGTGCGCTCATCTTTTGAAGAAAGCTATAACGTTCAAAAACAGGAGACCGCACGAGATGCTAACGGCTAAATGCTGCGCGTGCCACGCGAAAATAGGTCCGTGCTGAAACGCGCCCAGGAAATTTTGTTCCGCGGTGCATATATTCCCCTGTTAAGAACGTTTAATGAGTGAAAAAATAACCGAAACGGTACGCAGGTGGACCGAACCGAACGTGGTGTACCGGAACGGTTCGGTAAACCCATTACAACCGTTACATGCCTAATATATATATATATATATATATATATATATATATATATATATATATATATATATATATATATATATATATATATATATATATATATATATATATATATATATATATATATATATATATATATATATATATATATATATAAGTTCTATTTCGTATAAGCTCTGCCCTTTAGGAGCTGTCGCTACTGGATAATTCCCTTGGTGCGTAGCGCCCACTGAAAACCTTTAGTCCACGCCCACCTGCTGGGTGGGCCCCGCCCCGTGTCTATATAATACGCTGACATGGGATAAACGGCTCCCGTTTTCATTCAGCCGTCGACTGAAGACCTACTCCATACCAAGATGTCCAGAACGTGTCCGGCCTGCCAGACCGGATACATCATGAGATGTGACCTGCACCAGCTCTGTGAAGGCTGCTTGGGTCCCCACCACGCTGAGCTCACCGGTTCCTGCCGTCTCTGCAGCCTCCTGCCTATCGAGGAGCAGGAGCGGCGTGCAGCCTTGTGTAATGGACCTACCCAGGGTCAAACTAGGGTTTTCGAACTGTCCAGTGATGACCTTTACTGACCACTCAGTAAAGCAAGACATTTACTACAAAATCATTCATTTAGCTATAATCTGATAAATATAGTCACCAAAAGAGACTATTTCTATCTTTGATTTTATTCTAATGTGATCAAAAGAATAACTTTTGTCATTTTCATGATGTGTGCTTTTAAGCTGTGTCATTCTGTAAGAGTTAAACTGTGTTCACTGCTGTGTTTAAAGGTGAAGCCTTCGGGTCACAGAGACCGGACGGTTTTGTTTAGAAACTCAGAGACAGTCTCATGAGCTGGGCTCCAGCTTTATCTATCTTTTTCCTAAACATTTCTCTCTGCTGCTGTTTGTAACCTTGGGTTTGATAAGGCAAGTGAACTCCTCTCTGTGTTCCTGTCTTTTTAAGTTCTAACTGTGCGGAAACGCTTCAGTCTTTGAATGGACAGAGAGTTTGAATGGACAGAGACCTGAAAGCTCTCTGCCTTGCAGCTGGTCAAGCTTGGTCAAGAGCCAAAGACTAACTTGTCAGCTAGAACTGATGGACGCCTCCATCCAGTTCCCCGAGCAAAAGCTCCAAAGTTCCTAATGAACTTTCTTTGAGAAACATCTCGTCTTGAAGTCGGCCAGAAGCTGCCACATGTTTCTGACGGCTGACGCGGATCCGAGGAGACGTTGGAAGTAAACGACCAGTTCAGACGTACGAGGGCCGGAAGGACTCTGTGCACCTGGGAGGCTGGTAATATCTTTATCAGACGCATCGTCAAAAGGTAAAGCTGTTTACAAACGTACCTGGGATTTAGCCGAAGTCGGATGGAAAGTGTCATCTCTGGTTACACTCGAGATAAATAACTTAATCTCTCCAACCTCTTATTCCTCCTTTTCCCTTTCCCTCTCAATCTTAAGCTGGAAACTATTTTAAGCTGAAGAGCCCCTCAGACTAAATATGTGTAACATCTAGTATTTATGTCTGTTGTGTTAAATCAAGTGTGCTGACGTATTTGAATTGAAAGAAAGTGAAATCATGTCAATCAAGTGTAATGGTGTTAATTTAGTTGATTTATTTTAAATAAATGATAGTGTCTCTTTGACATATCAAACTAAGTTAACGTGTCCATTGTCACTTAATGGCTCTGTTTATTTATCCATCATAAAGATCACAGAAATATTGAATAAACTGAAAAAGAAGAGAATCCGTGAAATTACTATTCAATCTGAATAAGTAAATTAAGGTAAAAAGGAGGTCAGTATTAAACTGACCCCCTCTAAACCCTTTACACTTGTTTAAGGCTATCGGGGATGACAAGTGGCAGGTGTAGGACGAGACGCCGCTGGACAAAGCCATCGCCTTTTTTAATGCGGGGGATGAGCCGGATGGCTCGCCTGACCGCTGTGATGGAGACAGCATCCGAAGCGCTGCTCCATCCCTCCTGGAGAGCATGGTGTTGGACGAGGGGCGGCAGAGCGGATGCTCTATGCCCCTCCTCTTTCCGAGATCAGCGGCCACCACGCTCCCGGCTATGGGCGCCCTCCATAGATATCATATATAACACTAGATACCCGATAGACTGCTCCGGCGCAGGATTTAGGGCGGCCATCTTGGAGATGTCACCCTCGTACTTTGCTGAACAGAAACAGCAGAACATTCCTCAGCTCTGCTCAGATTATTATTACTTTAAACAAGGCTTGAAAGACTTTTCTTTTTAAGCGAGCCTACTCTGCCTCCTCATGATTTTATTTTTGATCTTAGTTGATATTATTATTGATTTTACTTGTTTTATCACTTGTTTTATTTGACCTTTAATTTTGTTGCACTTGGTAGCACTTTGAGATTTTCATTAATGAAAAGTGCGTTATACATTAAATTCATTATTATTTATTATTGTGTCTGTGTTTCTGAAGATAAGGATGCACCACATTGCAAAAGTCACCTGTCTTGGTTTGCAGAAAGGCAGCACCAGAAAAAAGCTCTGCAAAACTGTCCTATTTCAAGGCTATTATATATATATATGTATATATGTATATATATATATATGTATATAATATATATGTATATATATAATATATATGTATATATATATTATATATATGTATGCTGTATATATGTATACTGTATATATATAATATTATACATATATATACTCTATATCTAATATATATTATA
>JBBPBX010001617.1:4392-16632 GCA_038048925.1 Garcialebias charrua | reverse complement strand
ATATATTGTATATATATATTATATATATATATATATATGTTTATATATTCATTCAACCTTTATTTAGTCAGGTAAATCTTATAATATATAGTTATATACAGTATAGTTATATATATACAGTATATATTTATATAGCTATATCTGAATATATGTATTATTACAGTATCTGAATATGTATACATAATGTGTGTGTGAATAAATTGCATCTTTGGTTGTATCTTGCTAAACATGTCATACATTAAAGTATTGTATTCCACCAAAATTATTTAAATATGCTAAACTATACGTTCCTATACATGCAGTTTTAATAGCTGTATGCCTAAAATTTAAATATGTGACAATGGGATTACTATTCAGCGTGTTATGATTGATTAAATGCGCTGATACTTTATTGTGCCAGCCAAATATATAAGGCTGAGTGGAGCGGACGACATCTTCAAGATGGCCGCCTGAAATCTCGTCGGCTCCAATAGGCGAGAGCAGTCCATGGGGTATCTAGTGTTCTATATATGATATCTATGGGCGCCCTCTTACAGGAGCTGCCCGCCATCATTCAAGAAGCGGCGGACACGAAGGGCCTGTTTGTCCGTCCCCTCCCCCTGCCCCGATCAGATGATCTAGAGCAGGGGTGGTCAAACATGCGGCCCGCGGGCCGAATCCGGCCCGCCAGGTGGTTTTAGTCGGCCCACGGATAAATCTGAATTAAAAAAAATAATAATTTTTATTTTTTTTTTTTTTTACAAATGAATACATGTACAGTACTGTACAGTCACCAATCACTTAGCCTATCCTAACACAATTTTTAAAGATGAAGGAGTGAGTTGAATTGTCTCCCTTTCACATAAAGTGAAAGTAGCTCCCTTTATGTGAATGGAGCCTGCAGGGGAGGAGGGAGACAATTCCACTCACTCCTTAACTGTGTTAATACATTACGGCAAAGACTGGTTCATCCCAAAGATCCAGTCCCCCGGCACAAACAGAGTAATGTGGTGTATGCTGTTCAGTGTCAGGAGGGCTGTGATCAGTCTTATATTGGGGAAACTAAACAGCCACTGGCCAAAAGGATGGCCCAGCACAGAAGATCAACATCATCAGGTCAGGACTCTGTGGTCTACACTCATCTCCAGGTCAGAGGTCACTCTTTCAGGGATGAAGATGTTCACATTCTTGATAGAGAAGTTGGTTTGAGAGAGGAGTAAAGGAGGCCATCTTTGTGAAAAGAAACTGCCCATCATTAAACAGGGGTGGAGGCCTCCAGGTTCAACGGTCCCCCTCTTACAATGCTGTGATTGCTAGTATCACTCAGCCCTCTGTGAATAGTAAACAACCATCAGGGTGCTAACAATCCATTGTTAGACTGATGGTCCTCCTTGATCATGTGAGCAGCCAGAAGACCAGACTTAGCTTTTTTGGATTTTTCTACCTGGATTATTGAGCATGCATCAGTGTATTAAAATTCATTCATTTCTAAATTTTGATGGGTTTGATGCATTTTTAACATACAGGAAAGTGTTTTAACAAAACTGTGTTTTTTTTTTTATGTCCAGAGGACCAGACTTAGCTTTTTTAGATTTTTCTACCTGGATTATTGAGCATGCATCAGGGTATTTAACAAAACAGTTTGTTGACTAAATGTTTTAAAATGTGCAATCACTGATCAGTTTTTTAATGTGTAATGCACTTAAATGTTAAACTGAGTAAAAGTGTAAAAGGACAATTAATTTAATGTAAATATTTTTATAATTTATTTATTCTTTGCGCACTAATACAAAGAAAAAAGTGGACTTTTGGAATGAGTACGTATACTGGTCTGGCCCCCGTGAGATCAGATTAAGCTGTATGCGGCCCCCAGATCAAAATGAGTTTGACACCCCTGATCTAGAGGGAAGGTTTGGCTCCTTTTCAGCGCTGCACCCTGTTCCCATCTGGCCTTGTTTTCCAGCCGTGACCTCACACTGGAGCGAGGTTGCAGCTGCGCCCGCCAAAGTAAAAGCCCCGGTCTCCACTTTTGCTCTCATCACGAGGGTAAAGGGCTTCACTGAGCGTTTTTTCCTCTCAGTGCCCCCTCTGGAGCCAAGCCTCACGGAGGTGTTCGGGGCGAAAGCCTCCAGGATAGACCAAAAACCGGTACCTCCTGGGAAACACGACCAGACTCTCATCCAGCTTTCAAATAACATCTCACTGAGCCAGGCCATCGTCCCCACCTGTTTCAAAGCCACCACCATCATCCCTGTCCCAAAGAAGGCAACGCCCGCATGCCTCAATGACTATCGCCCAGTAGCACTCACCCCCATCCTGATGAAGTGCTTTGAACGGCTAGTCATGAAAAGCATCACATCTGTCCTCCCTGCCTCCCTGGATCCCTTCCAATTTGCATACCGACCTAATCGCTCAACCGACGATGCCATCTCCTCTGCCCTCCACACAGCTCTCACACATCTGGACACGAAGGACTCTTATGTTAGAATGCTGTTCATCGACTTCAGCTCGGCATTCAACACCATCATCCCCCAACAGCTCATCCATAAACTGGACAGTCTGGGGCTGAACACCTCAATGTGTAACTGGCTGCTAGACTTCCTGACCGGGAGACCACAGACAGTACGGATCGGGAGTAACACATCTAGCACCATCACATTGAACACAGGGGCCCCACAAGGATGTGTGCTGAGCCCCCTTCTATTCACCCTGCTAACACACGACTGCACACCATCGTACAGCTCCAACCACTTCATCAAGTTTGCGGACGACACAACAGTGGTAGGTCTCATCAGCAACAACGATGAGACGGACTACAGGAACGAGGTGAGCCGCTTGGCCTTGTGGTGCGGACACAACAATCTCACTCTCAACGTGGAGAAGACAAAGGAGATTGTCGTGGACTTCAGGAAGAGGGATGCACAACATGCCCCTCTGACCATCAACAGCACCGCAGTGGAGAGAGTGGACAGCACCAAGTTCCTGGGAGTGCACGTCTCAAAGGACCTGTCCTGGAGCAGGAACACTGCAGCACTGGCCAAGAAGGCTCACCAGCGCCTCTACTTTCTCCGCAAGCTGAAAAGGGCTGGAGCTTCAACCCCCATCATGTGCACCTTCTACAGGGGTGCCATAGAAAGTGTCCTGACCAGCTGCATCACGGTGTGGTTTGGTGCATGCACTGCATCATGCCGCAAGAGCCTCCAGCGCATCGTGAAAGCAGCTGAGAAGATCGTCGGCACCTCCTTGCCCTCACTGCAGGACTTACACAGCAAACGCCTCACTCGGAAAGCCCACTGCATGGCAGGTGATCCCACACACCCACTACACAGCCGCTTTAGACTGCTGCCATCAGGGAGGAGACTGAGGAGTCTCCAGGCTCGAACCAGCAGACTGAGAGACAGCTCTGTTCATCAGGCAGTCAGAATGCTAAACACTCTGCCTGCTCTGCCTCCCCTCCCATTTGAACTGCCTTAACACAAAAAACTTTCTCACACATTACCACTCAACACAAAGTTTTTAACACTGGACCCTGTGTCATCAAACGGGTTATTCACTAAACTCTCGGTCATGTACTCATTCAGTTTGCACTACTTCTCATATTTGCACTAATGTTTGTATTACATTACTGCCTATAGTCATACTACTGTTTACATTCACTGTTTACATTTATTAATACGGTTTACATTTATTACTACTGCTTTACATTTATTACTACTGTTTACATTTACACTACTTTTATCTACACTACTGCAGATACATATACAGCATTCTCTGACTAGCCTTATCTAAGGATGCCAAATGTGCCTTATGTGCCTCACTGCATATGCCACTTTGCCTCTATACCAACATCAACTACCTCATACATATACTGTGTACATTAACTTATATGCTGCTGTGCCACTCTTTGCAAATGTCAATGCTAGAACCTTCAGTTTATTTTATAGATATACTTTTTATACTTTTTATACTACTATGCAAAAACTCAGGACAGTATTACACTTTTATTATTTCATTTTATGCTTATGTTCATTGGGTGTTTGGTGTTTCAGGGGTGTTTGGTGTTTCAGTGTTGGTGTAAATTTTCATACTTTTATACTATTATGAAAAAACTCAGGACAGTGTTACACTTTTACTATTTTATGCTTATGTTTATTAAATGTTTTAGTGTTTAGTGTTTAGATGGTTACTGTTGCACCGAGGGACTGAGAGAAACACAGTTTCGGTCCTGTGTATGTCCTGTACATATTGCAGTTCTGACAATAAAGTTGACTTTGACTTTGACTTTGAAATAGAGCCCACCAATGTTCTGTCCAGGCTGCTACAGTGAGTAATAATATTGCTCTGCTTGCATACCACATTTCTAGGAGGTTGGAGGAAACAGATCTGCCAGAGGAGGCGAAAAGCTCGCTCTGCAAAAACTGCTGACGTCATCCTCAACCTCTGTGCCTCATCCACAATCTGTCACGTACCGCTACTTGGATGACCATGATCCAATGGACAACGTGGCTTCGCCATGCCTCCACCATGCCTCCTCCATGCCTCCTCCATGCCTCCTCCATGCCTGACAGACTCCAGAAAGATTTGCTGGAAAGTCCAATCATGCCAGATGCGTTGTTTGGGACGAGTTTCACAGCGCTGCTGGAGAGATCCAAAAGAAATTAGGAAGTGTCTGAGACGGTTCATCACCTGATGTCATCACATCCGCCCTCCCGTTGCTCTGCCAGATGGAGGGACTGTCATTCTCAAAGACAACAACAGCAGCGATCCACGCCTGCAGCCGGCCACTCCCAGCAGGGAGCAGCCGCACCCGCCTCGTCGACCAGGAGCGGCTCAATGCTTTCCAAGGAGCCGCCCACAGACGCAGCCTTGGAGCAGTCAGCAGCAGCAGGGGCCACCACGTCAGAGACAGCATAAGAAATGACTCCTTGTGGGAAGTGTGTGTGATGTTGATGTATGTTTTGAAATAAAACACAAACATCACTTCAAAGAGCAAATCCTCACTTGCTATCAGCCTGCCTGTCAGATCGAATGATCTCTCAGCAGCCTCTTTGATACACGCATTTCACACACATGACAAGCCGGTCTCTGCTAAACAGCTGTTTACGAGATGCTGCAGCTTTAAAAATGTCACAAAGCACTCCTGTTTCACGTCTGATGAACCTGGTTTTGCTCAGCAGATGGAGCTGGGCAACGTTTGTTTACACTCGCTGCGGACCCGCAGACGGAGTGTAGCACAGGGGCGGTCACGCAGCCCTTTTTGGGCCTGCCCCCCATGGGTCACATGTGACGGCGGAAGGGGCATTGAAGTAATTAACGTCCATGACGTGCACAACACGTCAGGAATACGCATGCCCGCTCTCCGAGCGGCACACAGAATGGCAAAGGATGTGTTCATTAGACAAATAGATGAACTCCCTCATACGCAAAGGCTACTCGCTACAATTTGCAGCCTGACCCCCTCCCTTCAGAGGGATCTTGGAAACAGTTCTGTCATGCCCAGAGCAGAGCTCCTCTCTAGGAGGTCAGAGATCCAGGAGCTACTGACGAAAGGTGTGGTCTCCAAGGTCCCAGATGGGGAGGAAAACACTGGGTTTTTACTCCCGTTACTTCCTCGTACCCAAGAAAAAAGGGGGATTGCAACCAATTCTCGATTTATCCACATTCAACAAATCAATTGTGGAGAGACAGTTTCACATGCTGATGATAAAACGGCTGTTAAAAAACATTCACCAGAATGACTGGTTTACCTCCTTGGACCTGAGAGACACATATTGGCACATCCCCATCATCCCAAAACATAGGAAGTTCCTGCGTTTTTCCTTCTAGAGGGGCAATTTCCAGTTCAACAGTCTCCCTTTCGGCTATTCCCTCATCCCCCGCACATTCTCGAAGTACGTAGAGACTGCCATCCAGCCGTTATTCACGGCGGGGATGAGAATTCTGTTTTACCTGAATGATTTGCTACTGCTGAGCAGGTCCAGAGAGGAAGCCGTAACCCAGACCAGGATTTTAGCAGAACATCTGTTAATCCTGAGGTGTTTTGTTTACTGGGAGAAGAGCCCCACCCTCCCTCTCAGGCTATTGTTCATCTAGGAGTGGAGCTGAACTTGTGCACAATGAGGGCTCACCTGTCACAGCAGAGAGCCCTCAACCTGACAGCTCAGCTGGACCGCGTCAGACCCGGAAGAGTGGTGACAGCTTTGTCCATCATGCGTCTCTTAGGCATGATGGCGGCTGCTCATGTTGTCGTAAGTCTCAGCTTACTTCATATGAGATCAATTCAACGTTGGTTTGCTTGCCTACGCATAGATCCCGTGCATCAGAAGAGGCGAATGATTTTGGTTCCCCCCTCCATGGGAGCCAATCTACGTCACTGGGGGAACCCCCTCACTCTGTCGGAGAGAGTCTCCATAGACAGACCTACGTCACACATCACGGTGTTCACGGACGCTTCTCTGATGGGCTGGGGGAGGGCACTTGTCTGTCTCAGACTATTGGTGCGCGGTGGCCAGATCACACTCGTTATCATATAAATGTGTTGGAACTTCTTACTGTGTTCAAAGTTGTTCAACATTTTGCCCCTCTGCTGCAAAACCAACATGTAATTATACACACAGATAACAAGGTAGCAGCATCATACATCAACCGTCAGGGTGGTGTCCGCTCAGCCCAGCTGCTGCGTGTGGCGAGGTAGCTTCTGCTCTAGGCTCACCAGCACCTGCTCTTGCTGAGGGCGGTGCACATTCCCAGTGTTTTGAACAGGGGGGCAGACATAATGTTGAGAGACGGTCCTCGTCAAGGGGACTGGACCCTACATCCCAAATTAATTGCTCAGATCTGGACCAGATTCAACGTGCGATGGTGGATCTGTTTGCGTCACGAGAGAACGCACAATGCCCACTGTGGTTCTCACTGAGTCCACGAGACAACCCTTCCCTGGGAGGGGACGCCTTTGCACAAAGCCCATGGCCAAAGAGGCCATTACATGCATTCCCTCCGGTCCCGCTAATCCCACATGTTTAGGATTGAGTCCAAGAGGAACGACTGATGGTCATCCTTATAGCTCCAGAGCACAAAAACGCACCATGGTTCCCAAGCCTGCAGCGACTGGTGGTAGATCAACCATGGCAACTTCCATGGAGAAGGGATGTGCTCCTACAAGCAAGAGGGACGATAATGTACTATCCAGAGATAGGTTAGCACCTAAGGGTTTGTATGCTGAATGGAACCGTTTAACGCGCTTAGGCCTCGCTCCAGATGTTGTACAAATGATCCTAGATACACGAGCTGCGTCTATAACGACACTTTATGCATCTAAATGGGCAGCTTTTCAGCGTTGGTGCACAGAAAAAGACGTGGATTCTACGTCATGTCAAATAGGTTGCATGCTCTCTTTCCTGCAGTAACTGGTGGACAGAAATTTAGCTTTCAGCACCATTAAGGTTTATGTTGCAGCTATTTCCTCCTGTCATAAAGGTTTTGGTGACAGGACGCTTTTTAATCACCCACTGATGAAGCGTTTTCTGAAAGGCATGCAACGGCACAGACCGGTGACATGCCCACTCGCTCCTCAGTGGGATTTGACATTAGTTTTAGGCACGTTAATTAAAGCTCTGTTTGAACCTTTAAATGAAGTGCCAATGAAGTTCCTGTCTCTTAAAACTGCACAGCTGCTGGCCCTCACTTCCGCTAAGAGAGTGAGTGATTTATGCACGCTCTCTGTTCCTTCATAATGTTTGAAGATACAACTTGTTGGCAGCTCAGCCTCATTAAGGCCTAACCTTGCCTTCATGCCAAAATGTATAAACAGTTCTTTCAAATCGAGGATGATCACTTTAAATGGGTTTCATCCTCCTCCACACGCATCGGAGGGAGAAGCCACATCTAATCTACTCTGTCCAGTTCGTGCGCTCTCATGTTATGTGGCGCGCACTCATGTTATGTGGCGCGCACATCTACATCACGTCATTCTCAGCACCTGTTTGTCCATTACAGAAACAGTTCAACTGGACGCGCCTTGTCCTCTCAGCGTCTCTCTCACTGGTTGTGTGAGGCCATCTCAAGAGGTCTACAAGGCCACTGGAACAGAACCCCCCGCAGATCCTGCATGCACATTCCACGAGGTCTATCTCATCATCAACAGCTATGCATGGGGGAATGTCGGTCGATGACATTGTCTCCGTAGCAGCATGGTCATCGCCATGTTCTTTTATAAGATTTTATCTGCGCAATGTATCTGAGTTTTCCATGACCCACTCTGTTCTCAGTTTTATCAGAGTTAATTTAAATCCTCATGGAGTCTTTTTTTATCCTGGGCTCACATCTACCTGCAGGTAGGCCTGATGTGTGGCATGTGTTATTTATTATCAGTCACAGTTCATGATCACTGTTGTTTCTGATTGTTCATAAATAAAGTATTGATCTGTTCTGTTCATTGTTCACAGTAGCAGCTATGTTTCCTTAGTTTTCGTTTACCTGCCAGAGCCCCCTTCCCTCTGGCGCACTGTTGCACAACCACACACAATAAACTGAGCAATTCTGTTTTATTTATGCTGCTCGTTATTCAGCAGCCGGGATGTGCCTGTTCAGCCTGCAGTGCAGGTCTTCAGGTCTGTTCTTTTCCCAGCCCTTCTCTGATGCGCCATGACGCACAAAGTGTGTAATTATGCATGAAGGAGGCTGAGTATTGAGATGAATGGTGTGAGCAAGTGCTTCATGCTGGTGTCTGAATGGACCCAGTGAGGCATAGACCATATCCTGCTCCTCCCTTAATCCAAAAGCGACAGCTCCTAAAGGGTGGAGCTTATATGAAATAGAACGTTGGTTACGTATTGTAACCTCAGATTCTATGAGTATAAGCATAGCCTTTTAGGCTGTGGGCCTCACTTGTTCCTGAATGGCTGAATGAAAAGCTATTTGGGAGCCGTTTATCCAATGTCAGCATATTATATAGACACGGTGCGGGGCCCACCCAGCAGGTGGGCATGGACTAAAGGTTTTCAGTGGGCACTGCACGCCAAGGGAATTATCCAATAGCGACAGCTCCTAAAGGGCTACGCTTATACTCATAGAATCTGGGGTTACAATATGTAACCAACGTTTTACTTTGTCATTTTTGCCTCTTAGTTTCTTTAACTGATCACTCCTCTACTCATTCTTAGACATGAATGCATTTTCCTGCAGGAATTTTCTGCCGTCTCCTCTTTTATCTCTTATCTTCTTTACCAGAAAAATTTGCTTTATTATAAAAACAGAAACGTGACAAGAGTATTTTATCTTTGTTGCGGTTGGTAGGTTGTTGGAACCCAAGAACGCATGCAGACACAAGGAAACTTCAAAGGTAAACTAATAGATAAATACTGTACTTTTCAAAAAATATTAAAAATAAAAACGAATAGCTGACGTGGCAAAATGACTTACAAAAATTTTAGGGATTCACAGGGAGCACAAAGAAGACTGGGGCGTGTAGCATGTAGACAAGTCATGCATTGCAAACAGACTGAATAGGTAAATGGAAAGTGGAGGAGCCTGATTACCAACTGGGGACAGGTGAGAGTGGTCAGGTGACTGGGATGAAACACTGAGGAGGCTGACTGAGGGTGAATGAGAAACTGATCTGAACTCCGGGAGATTAATGCTGTAATGAAATTAAAAATGTCCCACTTTGCATTGCTATGGACAAAACAAAAATTTAGAGACTAAGTAAAACTAAGAGACATAAATAAAATAGTTACACACAACAGACCTTATGTCAGTAAACAGTTGGATTGCAGTTAGAAATACCATTACACTGCACAACAGCTCCGGAGCAAAAATTGCACATTGCCCTTGTATCAGTGAATAGTAAAATAATAAAATAGTGAATAGTAAAATATTATACAGTCCCATGTTCTATTTAAAATGGGTATAAAATCAAAGTTTGTAATGAGTTATTTAGTACCCGAACGGGCGTCGGATAAAAGCTATTTCTGAGCCGATTGGCCAACAAGGGGAATTAATCTAAAAGTAAAGTCAAAGAACGACTAAATAAGTAACTGAAATCCACAGATGATGATCATCTTAACTAGTAGACTGTTGGAGCTGTGGTGTTGGTGTCTTTATTTGAGTTCCTGTATTTATACAGGTTAGTCTAGTTGTGACACAACTCTCTCATTTGCATAAAACAGCCATACACAAATACAGGTGCATCTATAAAAAAAAGGAATATCGTGAAAAAGTTTTTTATTTTTTGTCATTCATATCAGAAAGTGAAACTCATAAATTATATAGATTCATTACAGAGTGAAATATTTCAAATTTTTGTTTCTTGTAATTTTGTTGGTTATGTCTTATAAATAATGAAAAACCAAAACTGTCTCTCAATAAAATTAGAATATTGTGATAACTCAGGCACTCATGAATCCAAACATGAGCAATATTGCTGACAATATTGCATTTCTCATTCCAAGCCACTCCTGAACCATAGATGACATCAAAAGAGTCTGGGCTGAGGACTTCAGAAAACCCAGTGGACCAACACCAGCAGAGGACATGGCACCAAACCATCAGTGACTATGAAAACTTCACTCTGGACATCAAGCAATGTGGATTCTGGGCTTCTCCTCTCTTCCTCCAGACTCTGAGACCTTGATTTACAAATGAAAAGAAAGTTTACTTTCATCTGAAAGGAGGACATTGGACCATTGAGCAACAGTCCAGTTCTTTGTCTCCTCAACCAGGTAAGACACTGCTAACGTCTCTGGTTCATGAGTGGCTGGACTTGAGTGGAAGAGAACCACCTCTCAAAGCACAAAATAGGAAACAAGATGACTTACGCCAAAATAAATAAAATTTAACTTGTTGGGCTCTTGTTGGTGACTCATACATATGACTCTGTTTATTTAGAAAATACTTGAATTTTACATTGCACTCACTAATATTAGTATTTGCAACCAAATGACCAGCAGATCATACAACAGGGAGTTGTGTGGCAAATATTTTGAAAAATCCTGACTTTGGTAGTTTTGTGTGCACGGTTTGTATAACTGGGTGGCACGTTGATAAAGTTGGCAGAGCTGCCACCTCTCAGCAAGAAGGTCACTGGATCGAATCAGTCGAGCAACCATTCTGGGGGCAGTTTGCTTGTTCTCTCCGTGCATGCCCGTTTCCTCGCACAAACCAGAAACATGCATGTTAGGCTGACTGGTAACTAAAAATTGTCCCTAGGTGTGAGTGAGAGTGAATGGTTGATTGTCTCGTTTGTCTCCATGTATCCATTTGATGGACTGGAGACCCGTCCAGGGTGTCCCTCTTGTACAGTGTCTGCTGGACATGGGCACCAGTGGCCGAAAAAAGGAAGAAGCGGGTAAAAGATAATGAATGGATCTAAAAAAGCTAAGTCTGGTCCTCTGGACATTCAAAAAATACAACAAAACAAAACAAAACAAAAAAATTTAGAAACGTTTCGTCTTTCGTCCGAAAGACTTCCTCAGTCTGAGAGGCTGTATTCAGCTCAGTCTTATAAATAGCACCCTCTCACAGTGGAACAACCAGTTGGCTGATGACAGCCTGAAACCAGCTGCTCACATGATCAAGGAGGACCATCAGCCTAACGATGGATCGTTAGCACCCTGATGGTTGTTTGCTATTCACAGAGGGCTGAGTGATACTAGCAATAACAGCATTGTAAGAGGGACAGTTGAACCCGGAGGCCTCCACCTCTGTTTAATGATGGATGGTTTCTTTTCACAAAGATGGCCTCCTTTACTCCTCTCTCAAACCATTGTTCCTCTCTATCAAGGATGTGAACATCTTCATCCCTGAAAGAGTGACCGCTGGCCTGGAGATGAGTGTAGACCGCAGAGTCCTGACCTGATGATGTTGATCTTCTGTGCTGGGCCATCCTTTTGGCCAGTGGCTGTTTAGTTTCCCCGATGTAAGACTGATCACAGCCCTCCTGACACTGAACAGCATACACAATATTACTCTGTTTGTGCCGGGGGACTGGATCTTTGGGATGAACCAGTCTTTGTCGTAATGTATTTTGGGGTTTAAAAGCCACTGGGACGTTGTGTTTAGAAAATAAACGTCTCAATGTCTCTGAAACTCCCGCAACATACGGAATGACCACTGGTCTGGGTCTGGGTTCCTTCTTTTCACCTGATGGTTGGCTGGAGTCCTGTTTGGGTTTCTTCTCTGCTTTCAGGAAGGCCCAGTTAGGATATCCACATTTCTCTAGAGCCTGTTTTGTGTGTGATTTCTCCTTCTGTCTGGCTCCTAAGT
>JBBPBX010001616.1:39152-100209 GCA_038048925.1 Garcialebias charrua | reverse complement strand
CTCAGTCGAGGCTTCCATGGGTGATTGTTCAGTGAGGTGGAGAACAGAGTTTAGGGTGGAGAACAGAACTCGAGGGTTACGTGAATTTGCAGCAATGATATCAGAGAAGTATTGTGATTTAGCAGTTTTCACTGCTTTCTGATATCGGCGCCAGCTCTCTTTTACCATCTCAAAAGAGACCTGCAGACTGTCTTTTTTCCACTTCCTCTCCACCTTTCGGCATTGCTGCCTAACAGCTCTGGTCGTGTCGTTCAGCCACGGTTCAGCCCTGAGTTTTGGTCTCCTAGATTTAATAGGCGCCACTTGGTCCAAAGCCTTTAAACAAACAGAGTCAAACTGGTTTGTCAGCTCCTCAGTGCTGGAGAGGAACCCCGGGGGCTGAATTAACATGTCATTGTTGTAGACCTCAGTGAAACGTGCGGCAGTTAAATGGTTAACATTCCTGCCTTTACGTGCAGAAATGCATGTTTTAGGTGTTACATGGGGGATGGTGACCTGAAAATTCACTGGCCTATGATCTGAGAATGCATTGTCTCCTATTTCAAGGTTTGAAACGGTCACATCACATGTTAAAACAAGGTCCAACAAATGTCCACGCTGCTGTGTGGAAGAGTTCACGTGTTGAGTTAAATTAAATGAGTCCAATAAATCTAAAAAGTCCTTAACCATGGGCTTCTCAGGACAACACACGTGCAAGTTGAAGTCGCCTGAAATGACGACCCGAGAATATTTAGCTGTAATTTCAGCCAAGAAATCAGAAAACTCGCTGATGAAGTTCTTAGAACGAGGCGGCCGGTAGACAAGAGCACACAAAGTTACAGGTGAATGTCCGAGTTCAAACACAGTCAGCTCAAAACTGGAGCAGGAGACTGGAATGGACAGTTGTTTACAGTCAAAAGTTGATTTGAAGATAGTTAATAACCCACCGCCACGACCTGATGGTCGCGGGTCGTTAAAAAACAAACAGTTTGGTGGTATTATTTCCGTCAGCGCGCTGGACTCACCAGACGACATCCACGATTCTGTGATGCAGAAAAAGTCCAAGTCGTGCTCTTCAAAGTAATCCCTGAGGATGAACGTTTTGTTGCAAACAGATCGGGCGTTGACAACACAGAATTTGATGATATCCGAGCTAGCCGCTGATGAGCTGCTAGCAGCTGATGTGCTAACAGCTGGTGGGGGAGCGCCCCGCGGCTCGCTGCCCACAGAGAGCTGCTCCGGCTGCAGATCCTCGTTGTTTTCCTGGTCCGTGCACGCGGGAGACTGGCGATGAGAATCGAGACCATCAGCTGAAGACAGCGAGGCAGAACGCCGGGCTCTGAGCTTCACCAGCCGGCCAGCTCGACAGCCGCGTTTCTTCCTCCGAGTCGATCGATTTCTCCGTGCAGGCTGGTGCGAAGAGCAGCGGAGGTAAACGGGCAGCTCGTCTCCGAGCAACGGGGGTAGAGGGGGCCTCCCCGATCCCGAGGTACGGTCATACTGGCCCGAATCAGCGACATCCGCGGCAGCAAACCGTAAATCCAGAAGCTGCTTCCGATCATAAACCAGCAGTGTAGTTATGTCTCCAATGAAGAACGAACAAAACACAAAAATTCCAAACACCCACAGGAGAGGCGGACACGCAGCCATGCTTATGGGCGCCATCTTGTTAAACATTCTGCTCAGTCTGTGACTTTTTGTAGGACATCAAACTAAAGAGACCCGGAAAAGGCTGTGAGCAGCAAGGTGAAAGACTCTGGAAAAGTACAGGAGAGTGTGGGAAGCCAAACAGATGCAAGCTAAATGACGTATGATGGTAAGCTAATGCTAATCTGCTATAGTGGGCTATTATGTAAAAAGCTGAGCGTAAAAGTATGTAAATGTTGCTTAAATACTGTTTAGTAATACATAAGTTTAAGTTCTGTGTGTTTTCAGATGAATCTCCAGCAAAATAACTGTAGCAGACCAAAGCCCCTTTTCCACCGCTCCTCTTCAGCCCAGTTCAGCTCAGTTCGGTATGTTTTTGAGTTCTTCCACTGTAATTTTTTTGCGGAACCGGACCCTTTTTTGGTTCCTGCTTCTCTGGTGGGACCAAGCAAGCCGAGCCAGCACCTAAATGTGATGTCAGAATATTGTCAGTCACTGATTGGTCAGAGGGGGGAGTCACTGGATCTTTCAGAAACTTTTCGAAACACCGATCCACCACTTGCAATTACTCAAAACTCGGAGCAGCAGCTGGATCTATTTTTAGGATTTTAAAAACAATAATGACAACACCGTGGTCTGATGCTAAAGTGCAGGTGTTTTTTGTGCTTGGTGGTCAACGACAAAATTCAGAGCTAGCTAGATGGAACTCCACTGGTCTCCCGAGTCCTCTCCACCGGAGTTTTGAGCTACTGACTTGCAGAAGGCCATTGCTTATCACTCTGAAAAATACCTATAATTTATTTACACAACAGTTCACATCCATTCATTCTCAAAACATATACATTTACTTGACATCACATTTCTAAACACATTAATTTTAAAATATTTTTTTAATTATCCACAATCACATTGGAATGGTTTCATTTGACAGATTAGTTCTAGACAAAAACCCAGAAAGATCAGTTTGGACATGTCAATCAATCAATCAATCAATCACCTTTATTTAACCAGGTAGAGCCCATTGAGATCGAGATCTCTTTTACAAGGGTGACCTGGTCAAGTGGTCAGCAGCACACGTCACATTGGCAATAGGCATTTGCACTTATCAAAAAGAAAATAAAGAAAACTACAATCACAGTAAACAGATGTTGACAGTTCAAAACCAACAGGATATGACAGATTTCTATATACATTATATACAAAACAAGCAGACAAAAAAACCAACAATGACATGTATATTGGATAAGTAGTGGTTAGAAACATCTGCAATGGTCAAGTTTCTTGATGACATTTTCTACTACGGTTGACATAAAGGATCCAGGAGAGATGAATGTTGATAGTTTCAGATCTTTCTGTAAGTTGTTCCAGGCTGAGGGGACGGCGAAGCTGAACGCTCTTTTTCCTAGTTCAGTTCTGACAGGAGGAACTGACAGGAGGACTAAATCGTTAGAGCGCAGGGAGTATTGACTGTGTGATGTTTGTATTAAGGAGGTGAGGTATGACGGGACCAGGTTTAGGAGGGTCTTGTAGATGAAGGATATCCAGTGAGTGTATCTTCGAGTGCTGAGAGATGACCAGCCAGATTTTACGTAAAGCTCACAGTGATGAGTGCGATAACTGGAGTCAGTAATGAACCGAAGGGCACCGTGGTAAATGGAGTCTAAGGACTGTAGGTATTTTGATGCAGCACTCATGTACAGCACGTCACCATAATCTAGTATTGGCATGAATGTTGCAGCTACTAATGTTCTCCTGGCTTTGCATGAGAAGCAGGATTTGTTTCTGAAGAAGAAACCTAGCTTCAGTTTGAGTTTAGTGGCCATTTTGGAGATGTGGGTTTTAAAAGACAGTTCAGTGTCAATGTTGAAACCTAGATATTTGTAGGTGGAGACCATTTCTATTTGTTTTCCCTCTTGGGTTCCAATTTGAGGTGGGTTCTCTGGTTGCAGCTTTCTGTTGGCAAGAACCATGAACTTGCTTTTGTCGGCATTTAGGACCAGTCTAAGTTTTTGCAGCCGTGACTGAATAATATTAAAAGCATCCTGAAGAGAGGTGAAAGCTTGGCTGAGGGAGGAAGAACAGCAATAGATGATGGTGTCATCTGCGTAATAATGGTGGGAAGCATTTGACAGATCACTGCAAAGATCGTTGATGTATAGAGAGAAAAGAATGGGACCCAAGACAGAACCCTGTGGCACCCCTTTCACAACATCTAAGAATGTAGAGGAGGATCCGGCTACATGAACAGACTGCGTTCTGTCAGTTAGGTAGTTGGTGAACCAGGAGACTGCAAGTTTTGATAGACCAGAGTGTTCCAGGATGTTTGTCAATAGTCCGTGATCAACTGTATCAAATGCCTTGGACAGGTCTATAAATAGGGCAACACAGAATTGTTTGCAGTCCAGGGCATGTATGATGTCATTTAATACTTTGAGAACTGTAGTGACGGTGCTGTGTTGTTTTCTGAATCCTGACTGGAATTGTGATAGAATATGGTTTGATTGTAGGAAATCAGTTAGCTGATCACAGACAAGTCTTTCGAACAGTTTGGCAAGAATGCATAATTTTGAAATTGGTCTGTAGTTGTTGACATTTGTTGGTTCACCCCCTTTTAGCAGAGGGAGAACAAAAGCTGATTTCCAGATTTTGGGTATTTTATTTGTGTTGAGACTGAGATTGAAAATATGGGAAAGAGGTTCAGCAATGAAATCTGCAGCTAGTTTTAGGAAAAGTGGTTCTATGTTGTCAGGTCCTGCTGCTTTGCGTGTGTCGAGAGTTTTTAGAGCATTTAGAACTTCAGCGGGAGATACTGATTCGAAGTCAAAGCGATTTGTGACCTGTTTGTCCAGCACATGTGGAGCTGGGGGTGGATTTGCATCAGTTTGGTCAGCAGATAACATTTCAGGATGTGTAGATTCAAACAGGGAGCCAGAAATCTGTAAAGTCTACACGTGAACCACAGAGACCACACCTGGACCACATAAATGGCATTGGATACAAAGAAACTATAACTGGACGTAGGGCTGGGCGATATGGACAAAAATTCGTATCTCGATATTGTTGTGATATATCGCGATATACGATATATATCTCGATATAATTTTCTTTCCATAAAAGAATAACAAAAATATATTTCTGAGTCAAAGCTTTGTCCCAGTTGTCACACAGCAACATTTATTAACAAACAGCTGTAACTCTACAAAATAAATGTCTAAAAAATGAACTATTTTATACATTACTTTATTTTTTAGACATTTATTTACACCTATTAAATAATAGTCCTCTTCAGCTGAGGGCAGCTGTGTCATTGCCTCTGATGTGTGTCCATCAGTCAGTGTATGAATGTGATAAAAGTACTGATTATTCTTTGTACAGTTCTAGTAGAGTGCTGTATGAATGGGTAAATGAGGACACAGATTGTGTTTTAAAGAGCTTTGAGTGTCTTGATAAGATAGAAAGGTGCTTTCACTTTAGTCAGTGTTTGTGAACTGCAGTAAATGTGAGCCTGTGGTACAATATATTTGATATACTGTATCCGGTTTTATTGTGAAAGGGTCAGGGGGTTGTTTCCGGGTTCACGAAGAATAAAGACGTTCTCTAAGTTGCTCTACAAAGTGTCGCATTGAATCCTTGTGTAAAAACACGACAGCCTCCACTCAGAAACGTGAACAGAGAGGCGGAGACATTATTAAATCAGCAGTTTATCATATAGCGCCAAAGACACGGTCAGTCTCAGCTGTGGAAGAAGGCGGCTAAAGCGTTAGCCATCTTGTTAGCCGCTAAGGACCGTATCTTTGGCGATGTGATGAGCTGCTGATTTATTAATGTCTCCACGTCCTTCTGCTCCTCTCATGAAAGCGCTGCAGTGCGCGCATGACTAAATGAGCTCAGACCCGTGGTTTGTTTAATGAAGCAGGAGGCTGTAAAAAAAAACTCGGTTCTGCCGTTTCACGCTCCACTCCGCTGTTTAAATGGTGAAAAAGATTCGTAGATCCGAGCCTTCGTCGGGATTATTTTCAGCATCGTCTACAAAAATATTTTTTCTGCCCTCATCTGACAATTTAAATCCAAACTAGCTCAGGAAAAACATTGTTTTTCCCCCTCAGCAGCTGCGTCGCGGCTCTTCATATCTGCCGTGTTTACTTCTTGTTGTGCTGAAAGTCTCCGCGGCTCCGCCCTCCTGCAGCCTGCAGGAAGGAGGGGCTGGGTCTGTGCTGCTCAGTGAAGGAGAAGGAGGGGGGCGAGTGGGAGAAAACAGACAGACGGTGGATTCTCGATATAAACGATATAGTCTCGTCTTATATCTCTTTAGAAAAAATCTCGATATTTTAAAAATATCGATATATCGCCCAGCCCTAACTGGACGACAACAACTGCACTTGCACCACAGCAACTACACCATTACACCATAGACACTACAACTAGACCATAGAAACTATGCATGTACCATTGATACAACACCTGGACTATAAACGCTACACCTGTTTCATTGAAACAACATGTGGACTGTAGAAAATGCTCCTGGACCATATAAACTACACCTGGCCCATAGAAACTACACCTGGAGAATAGAAATCACACCTGGGGCCTCATGTATCAACCCCGTGCGTGCGCACAAAAAACTTGCTTACGTCACTATCCACGCAAAACCCCGTATGTATCAAAACTGAACTGAACGTGAATATGTGCGCATCCAGGTACATTTCCACGCCAGCTCCCGAGCACGCGTACGCACGTTTCTGTGGTTCTTGTTCCTTTGGCGACACTTACAGGTGATTCAGAGAAACTGAAGCCCCACAGTCTGTGGTTGACTTTAAGAGCGGCTTGAAGACCTTTCTTTTCAACCGAGCATACTATACTCCTCATGATTCTACTTTTGATCTTAGCTGATACTGTTGTTGATTTTAATTGTTTTATTATTTGTTTTATTGACATTCAATTATGTTGCACCTTGTAGCACTTTGAGATTTTCATTAATGAAAAGTGCGTTATAAATTGAATTCATTATTATTATTATTATTAATTATTATTATTATTATTATTATTATTATTAAAGGGGACCTCAGATGCATTTTTTTAATTTTTATGTTATTTCTGTGTGCTATCTAGACCCTATTCCTTCAATTTAATGCACAAAATAATTCTTAGATAATCAATTATACCCTTTTTAATTCTGCCAGTTTTAACTTTCGTTTTGAACGACCGGTTTCTGATAGAAGTTCTGAAGTCCACGCCCTTCAAAGATCTGTTTACGCCCTCGTAACAGCCAGTATCTGTAATGTGTTGTTGTTTTAAAATTAGCTCTTTTTTTATTACTCATTTGACTTACTGTTAGTGCTAGCTTAAGATAACTTACCGAAACCCGTCTGAGCGCGCCGCAGTTTGCTGCTCCTTTTAGCATTAGACCACCCGAATCCGAAGCTAATGTTAGCTTGTTCCACTTCCGGTTTTCGCCAGCTCCGCTCGGAGACTTTGGGCGTTATCGCTGTTCCAGTCAAGACAACACAAAGTTCACCAAGTGTCTCCCGTAAATTAATCCGTAAGGGGAAGGTCCTCACTGCTGCGAGGCTGCTGCGAGGCTGCAGCAAGGCTGTACAGTTGAAGCTCCGCTCCATGGCGCCAGAAGAGGGTCCCGTCGCAACCGGTCTCTACGCCGGGGGTATGCTCGTTTAATTTTTGCCGGCGGCGCGTTGGGAGAGATCGCAAATACACTAAAAATTGAACTAAAAAACATAAAAATAACAATTATACTTTATTTATAAAGCCATTTAAAAAACCACAGCTGCAACAAAGTGCTGTACACATGAAATTAATAACATATAAACAAAAGATGAGATGAAATCATGAAAAACAACAGTCATGTGTTTAATACAGAAGTGGGTTGAGCCTAACCAGGTGAGGGGCTGGACTCAGGTTTGAGGTGGGTTGTCCTCGCGCCTGTGACGTCACAGGCGCGATTGACTTCCATTTTATTTCAAAAACGAACCGTTTTCATCACAGTAAAATAAATCTACTTAGAGTAAATAAACCACTGGGTGCATTTTTTTGGCACAAGGACTGTTTTTTTATGAAGTAAATACCCAAAGTTTAGTAAAAAAACATTAAAAAGTGAATTTTGCATGTGTGGTCCCCTTTAACTGTTCATGATGTGAAAATGATTAATATTCCCACCAAACACACATGATAACAATTATTACATCCACATGGACGCAAATAAAGGACGCGCAAAGTTGTGCAACAAATACATTTAACAGGAACGGATTCAGCCTTACTGGAGGATATAATAAATAGTGTAACACGCAGATCATTTATTTATAAACAGATATAATTTTCTGATCTATGATATGGCTTATCAGCCGTTTTCAGGAATAATCCTTTTTCATTTTGGCACTGCGCTCTGGAGCACAACGCAGGAACCGTGCACAACGCGTGCAGAAGCAGCGATCAAACTGTTCCTGAGCTTTCCAGAGGGAGCTGGCAGGTCGATCGGGACTGTGCCATTCCAGTCCACACAAAGCCGGATCATGTCCAATAGAATGGTCTCATCTATATGATTCCAAAGGCTGAGTGGTCGCGGTTTGGAGCGCGCGCACCCTCGCCGGTGTTACACGGCAGTGGAGGTGTTTAATAATCTGCGTTTATTGTAGATTTCTCCAAAATGACACGTGAAAGTACACCATATATAACTTGTTGGAGAGTGAAAGCTTCACAGACAAACAGACTGCGCACAAGGCTGCGGGGCGCGCAGCGTTTGGAGACTCCAACATCACGTCATGTCATGAAAACTCTCCACTGAGACGCACAGACCCGTTTCTTCATATCATCTATTAAATAAACAAAGATCTATGTTCAACCAAACATCTAAGTTCCTCTGTGTTTACAGTAATTATGGTAATAAACTCGTGCGCAAAGTTAATATTTTCACTCAGAATGAATGGATGTGCCGGGGTTGCGCACCAAAGCAGGGTGCGCGCACACACAAATACCGACACACAATCACTCGTTCTTTGCGTGATGAACACATTTTATTACTATTCTTACTTAGGATTATTTTCCTCACTCATATTATATTAAATTCATTATTTTCCTGAATCTAGAAATGATTTCTGATCGCGCAGGGATCAAACAAACATGTCCTTCACACATGCAGGAAGTAATTTGCATCTGTTTAACATATGTAAATGAAGGCGTGTCAGGGGAGGTGTCTCACGTGCGCTCAGTTCCACGTTATTGTGATGTACAAAAGGAATGTGCGTGGATTCAGGTGTACGCACAGTTTGATACATCTGGATTTTTTTGTGCGTACACACTTTTCTGGATTTGACCGTACGGCACTTTTCAGTAAGAAATCCACGCAAGTCTTTGTACATGAGGCCCCTGGACCATAGAACTTACTCCTGAACTACAGAAACTACATGTGAACCAGAGACTGCTCCTGGGCCACAGAAAAACCCAAAACCATAAAAAAATAAAATAAAATAGACCTGGTCCACAGAGACTTTACCTGGACGATATACAAAGTACACTATGCATAGACAATAGAAACTACACCAGGACCATAGTAACTACACCTGATTAATTGAAAATACAACTTTACCATAGAAACAACATATGAAGTTTAGAAATAACAGGTGGACGGTTGAATCTACACCTGGACCGTGAAAACTACATGTGAACAGAGACCACACCTGGACCAATTAACTATGCCTGGATCACAGAAATTACACCTGGACCCATTGAAACCACACCTGGAACATAGAAACTACACCTGGGCTATAAAAACTACTGTATATAAACTACATTTGGAACCCTATATAAACTACATGTGAACCACAGAGACCACACCTGGACCACAGAAACAATATTTAAACCACGTAAACTACACCTGGACCATAGAAACTAGACCAGGACCATAAACACTACTCCACACCTGGAATATAGAAACTCCACATGGAACACATAACTTCCATCAATCATCTTTACCCAAACTTCACCTGGAATATTGAAACTCCAACATGACAATAGAAACTACACCAGGACAATAGGATCTACACCTGGAACATAAAAATACATCTTTACTATCAAAATTACAGCTGGAGCATAGAAACTCAAGGCTCACGGAAGCTCAAGGTCTTGCATTTGGACAAATGCATACCTGTCAAACTTAATATTGTCCACACTTTCATCATCAAGTTCACTCAAACTCTATTGCCTCTTATCAACAGGTCTGGTTCCTGTAAGGTCCCATTGTGGCTAGTTTGGGCCAGTTCCTATGGGACCGGTTTATTTCTGTATCCACTGCACGCTTAGGACCCCTTTAGTGGGCGTGAAGTTCTCCTGCAGTGGGCGGGTAATTCTCCTGCAGTGGGTGGATCATTAATATCAACGCTTCTAACCAGCTGGTGGCGCTAGTGATACATTAAGCTCTTTATTAACCACTAACACACACATTAGAAGAAGAGCTGGAAAAGAACACACAACCAAAGTGGATGAGCTTGTTTCTTTTTTGAACATTCTGCTTTGTCTGTGGCTTTTTCAGCCACAGACAAATGTTCATATACAGTATATATATATATATATATATATATATATATACAGTATATATATATATATATATATATATATATATATATATATATATATATATATATATATATATATGTGTGTGTATATATACACATATATGTATATATATTGTATATACATACATGTGTACACATACAAACATATGCGTGAGTATATATATATATAACACACACACGTGTTTATATATATACATACATGTGTGTATATATACACATATATGTACACATACATACATAATATATACTGTACATACATATATATTTATATATACAGTACATACATATACACATATATACATATATATATACATATATATTTATATATACACACATTGATGATGGTGGAGTACACTACTTTGGACAAAACTGAAAGTGGCATGTATCCTAAAAAATCTGCGCCGCTCCATTGTCCCAGTTGATCAACAAGTGTGTTCCAAACTAAAACATTTGTAATATAAACTTAACAATATGTAATCAATCAATTCCAATCAAAATATCAAAGCAACTTTATTTAAATACTGTAAATGTTACATGTCAATAAAATTGTAACAGTTTTAAAAAATGAAAGATTGGTGTTATTTGTAGAAACAGAAAAACATATTACTAAATCTGCAGTTATGTATGAAATATGAACTTAAAATATCATCACTGGAATCTTAACCTGTTGTTCCAAAACATGTAACAATAATTAAAAGTAAAATTTGGCCAATAGCTCAGGTAAAAATGCTGACCTGTAGAACATTTCTACATTTTTCACTGCTTCTGTAAAGAACTCACCATCAGACACAATCCTCTGTGAATAAAGTCATCTGACCCAGAACTAAAGTTCTTTAGTTTGTAGCAGGTCGCTTTTGTAAAAGAGTCCACGAGGCTCAATGAGATTTACCTGACTAAATAAAGGTTGAATGAAAAACACCATGAAGTCACAGTACCCCTGCTCCGTCACAAACTGAGCTTGTATGACATCTGCTGAGTTCATAGGACCTGTTTGTGTTGTCAATGCAGGACTGTTTTTTTTTTTTACTGAGGCACCGAGGACATCTTTGGCACAATGTGGACAAGGTGCAGGAGAGCAGAGCATCAGGAGAAGCTCTGAGGTCTGTTCGGCTGCAGTTGATGTGTAGTCTGGAGTCACAAGATCAGATCCTGATGCAGCAGTTCAGCGATGGCTTCATATGTCTGGCTGGCTGTTTTCACTGCCCCATCTGGCAAACAACACAAAATTATTGTTATAATCTCCTCTAAACATCATTGTCCTTTGCTTTTATCTGTAATTTTCAAAGTTTGGAGTGTTTCTGTCATGACATACTTGCTTTACAGTGCAGTGACTTGTCCCATCCTTCTCCAAGGACACCCACGGCTAGAGGATCTTTACACAGGAACTGACTGATTAACCTGAAATAAATCACATTACACATTAATACAGGCCTATAGGCGTAAGTGACAAATTTATGGATTTTTCCCCATATTTATAAACCATTTTTGGACTGAGATATGACCGTTTCCATTTATTCTGACTGAACCAAAATAAACCAAAACCAAAAACAGAAGTACAGTACAGTAGATAGAAGTAACATGTATGGCATGAAGTTGGCGGTTGTATCACGTAATATGAAAACGTGGCTATAATGATAAATTCAAAAAAGTTCAAGACAAAAACAACTGGACTTTATTTATTATACTATGCTTTTGACTTTTTTTTCCTTCCTTGCACTTTTTAGAATTTACCATGTCCTGGATGACTGAGAATCTTCACTCGCTATTATCGACTCAAACGGCCTGCCATATTCCACATTCTGCTCTGCTTCGAACCTTGAAAACAGCTGCCAACTCGGCGAATTAGACCATTAAAGTGCATTTATTAAGCAAATGATAGACTCAGACACACCTCCTCTCCTACAATTTCGAGCTAACAAATATTGTTTATGTGATTTTCTTGTTATATTTCAGAGAAACGAGCCGTTCCGCCATCTTTTTTTTTTTTCAGAAAAGCCTCTCGGCTGTTGCTGAAGCTAGTCTCCGGTGTTTTTTCAGTCCAAAAACGCTCAGAGAGTTGCATGACTCACTGGAAATATGCTTAAAGTTATAAAACACTCACCATCTACTATAGACTCCATAAGAAGAGAAGTGGCTGTGTCAAGGCCAGTCTCCCTCCCACTGTTGGCTGGGCAGTTTGCATTTCCTGGAAGACCGACTCTTCTTCTTCTTCTTCTTCTTCTTGGCGGATTGCAAACAACGTTCAGGTGCATACGCCACCTACTGGAGAAGACTGAATCTCCGCCCTCCGACCTAGGAATACGCCCCCTGACCAATCAGTGAACACGCTGTGCTGATGTCATAACTGGACCCTAGAGGAACCGGACCTTTGTACCTGAGTGAAGCAGGCACCAAAATAGGACCGGTTTCACGTGAACAGGACCCTGTGGGTACACCCCATAACTAGTTGTTAACTAGTTACGAACGAGCCCGAACGAGCGCGAACAGGACCTGTTGATAAGAGGCACAAATGGAATACAAAATATGTTGTAAGGATGGTGCCCTCTGGTGGCGGGTCCCCATCCTTACTGCTTGTCTTCCTTTTAATTGTCTTGATTATTTCCACCCTTGTGTCATCCAGGTGTTTGTGATTGTCACGCTGTGTATTTGTGTATATAAGTCTATGTCTTTATATTTATAATTGTCCTGGCATTGTCTCCTGTTGCCTCTGTCTCCTGAGTTCCCAGTGATCCCTGAGTATGTAAGTGTTTCGCTGCCCTGTCAGCTATTTGATCTTCTTTGATCATCTACATCATCTTCTTCAGCTTCTCCATTTTCTCCACTTTCTTCTTTTTCCACACTCACAGCGTGTCTGGAGGAGATAAAGACATGGATGCAGCAAAATTTCCTTCACCTTAACAGTTCAAAAACGGAAGCAATTCAAATTGGTACATCACATCAAATTCAACAACAAAAAATCCTCAGTATCACTTTCTCTGGTCAGAACATTTCTCTTTCCAGTACAGTCACCAATCTTGGTGTTATTTTTGATCCACAACTCACCTTTGAAAGCCATATAAAGCATATCTGTAAAACTTCTTTTTTTCATCTTCGAAATATTGCAAAGCTTCGGTCTACACTGTCCCTCACTGATGCAGAAAAGCTCGTCCATGCCTTTGTCTCCTCCAGACTGGATTACTGCAATGCACTTCTCTTCGGGATTCCTGGCAAGAACATACAAAAACTACAGTATGTCCAAAACAGTGCTGCCAGGGTCCTGATGAGAGTGCGTAAGTATGAACACATCACCCCTGTACTGCGTTCATTACACTGGCTTCCTGTTTTTTTTTTTTCATTCATTCAACCTTTATTTATACAGGCTAGCCTCATTGAGTCACGGGGACTCATTTACAAGAGGGACCTGTCTCACTCACACCAAACAACCATCCACTCTCACACTCACACCTAGGGTCAATTTAGAGTCACCAATCAGCCTAACAAGCATGTTTTTTGGTCTGTGGGAGGAAACCGGAGTACCCGGAGGAAACCCACGCATGCACGGGGAGAACATGCAAACTCCACCCAGAAAGGCCCCGGACCAGGATTTGAACCGGCAACCTTCTCGCTGAGAGGCAGCAGCTCCACCAGTTGTGCCACCGTTTCTGCCCGGATCACTTACAAAATGTATCTGCTCACCTTCCAGTGTTTGTACGGTAATGCACCATCTTATTTAAAAGAACTTCTCACCCCTCACTGTCCTTCCCGCACTCTCCGCTCTTCCAACACTCATCTTCTTCTCACTCCCAGGCAGTGGTGTCAAAAGTATTCACATTCATTACTCAAGTAGAAGTATAGATACTGGGATTTAAAATTACTTCTGTAGAAGTAGAAGTATCAACTCTAGCTTTTTACTCAAGTAAAAGTAAAAAAGTACTGGTTTCAAAACTACTTAAAAGTATAAAAGTAAAAGTAGCGTAAGAAAAAGCAACAACAAAGACAAATGCTTAGGCCGCACCACACATACTATTGTATACAACCCCACCTCCCCCACAAAAATCATTTTTTTAGACTAGATTATATTATATTGTTAATGTTGAAAAACTAGGGGTGCACTAAGCTACCTGTCTTAACTGCATATATGCCCATTGAAAATAGACACATTTAAATGCAAATTTAAATATATTAAAATAACCATACTGTATAGGGGTATTATTGAGCATTTGCCTGCAGTGTGAACGTAGTCTATGAAGTAAAACTTTGTTAAGTTCAGTGAAAACTCTGACAGAAAGAAAATATGTTTTAAATCTGAATAAAAAAGAGAAACAATGTTAGCAAGCAAACCCAGAGCATGTAGCTAGTTCCATGGCTAGTACCTCCTAACCATAGAAAACATTATACAACATTAGTATGTTACTAGGTCACTAGAAGTCAGTAATCAACTGACTGATTAAAAAAAAAAACTTTCAGCTTACCTCAATACTGTATTAGGCATGTAACGAGATCTCGTTGTACGAGATCTCGCGATATTAAACTCCCGCGATATCTCTCGTTGAGAGGTAACGTTGTCTCGCGAGACGCTAATGCTAGCGCTAGCAGAGCCCCTAGCAAGTCAGCGTCACGGACAGCATGGCTTCGCCGGATGAAGTTGCTATAGAAGACGCCCCAACTACTGATGGAGGGTGCCGCAGACGCCTCTACATTGACATGGAGGGTCCCGGCGCTGCCGACGCTGCCCCGGATGTAAAGACACACGCGTAAACACCGGTGTGACCGGTGTTGCCAGATAGAGTCCCACCCACCCAAAGCACTCTTTACCCGCAAAAGTCAGAAGGAAAATCGCGGTGAACCGCCCAATCTGGCAACACTGGTGAGTGACGGCTGCAGATTCAGTGCTGATGCGGATATTTATGTTCAATTTTTGGAAAGTCCTGCGTGAATATCTATATTCTACAAAAAAAAAAACGGCAAAATGAAAGAAAAGTAACGAGGCTATTTTTAAAAAGTAAGGAGTAGAAAGTACCAGTAATTGCGTGAAAATGTAAGAAGTAGAAGTATAAAGTAGGCTGAAAAATAATTACTTTACTAAAGTATAGATAACTAAAATTTGTACTTAAGTAAAGTAACAAAGTATTTATACTTCGTTACTTGACACCTCTGCTCCCAGGTCTCGGTCTCGCACAATGGGAGACCGGGCTTTCTCCTGCGCTGCCCCTCAGCTGTGGAACGCCCTGCCCTCATATCTGAGGGCCCCACAGAACGTGACATGTTTTAAAAAAGGTCTTAAAACCTTTCTTTTTATCCAGTTTTTTAATTAATTAATTGTGCTTTTGTTTTTAATTGCACCCAGTTTTTATTTGTGTATTTTATCTGCATTTTGTGAATTTTTTTGATGCGATCATCTGTGAGGCACTGTCCTCTTGATTGTTCCTCCACTTAGTTGCATTTATGGTTGATTTTAATCTTGATTTTATTTAATGTTCATTGTAGTACTTTGAGATCTGTTGTATGTAAAGTGCGTTATAAATAAAAAGTTATTATTGAATTAAACAGTATTGTTTATCTATCGAGTCGTTGTGCTGCCTGCACCATTGGGTCTGAACCATACCAGAACGTGACAGAATGCCAGGACCATACAAAACCCTAGCAGGCTGCCTATCCTCAGCTGTGCTCACCTCGGAGGATGAGCAGTTTCTCCACAGTGTTGCTTGGGCACTGTTTCGCACTGTATGCACCCCCAACGACCTGCAGGCAAGATGGGTCGCAACACAGGATGTTTTGGGTGAGTTCCTTCGACTGCCGGGATTAATCCAGTAACCGAAGATGTCGGAGCTCCTCAATTTGGCCCTGGAGGAGCAACGAGTGCTTAATATAATCCGCCAGTCCGCTGACTCCCAGCCCACGTTCCCATCATCAACTCCAGAGTGTTCTATGCCTCCTGCTCTGCCACCAGTGCTCCTCAAAACTGCAGTCCCTGTAGTGGCTTCCATGCCAACCACAGTCACTGTAGTTTTTCCAGCTCCTGAAGTTCCTGACGAGTCCATGTCCTCGGAGGGTCACACGTCCTCAGCGGTTCCTGTGCTGGAAGCAACACCTGCGCTCCCGACTACAGCGGCAGGCGGCCCCTGTGCTCCAGACTCTAGCGGTGGCTCCTGCGCTCCCGACTCCAGCGGCGGCCCCTACGCTCCCGACCCCAGCGGTGGCCCCTGCGCTTCTGACTCCAATGGCGGCCCCTCCACTCCTGTCTCTAGCGGCGGCCCCAGCACCCTCGTCTCTAGCGGCAGCCCCTGCACCCCCATCTCTAGCTGCGGCCCCTGCGCCCTCGTCTCCAGCGGTGGCTCCTGCGCCCTCGTCTCCAGCGGCGGCTCCTGCGCCCTTGTCTCCAGCGGCAGCTACTGCATCCTCATCTCCAGCGGCAACTCCTTTGCCCTCGTCTCCAGCGGCAGCTCCTGCACCCTCGTCTCCAGCGGCAGCTTCTGCGCCCTCGTCTCCAGCGGCAGCTTCTGCGCCCTCGTCTCCAGCGGCAGCTCCTTGCCCTCGTCTCAAGCAGCAGCTGCGGTGCTCTTGTCTCCAGCTGTAGCTCCGGCACTCACAACTCCAGCCGCAGTCCTAGCGTTGGCAGCTATGGCTTCATCAGTGGCCTCTTCTCTGGATTGCCCACCAGAGCTCCCGCCTGATGATGGAAGGTCTCCTAGCCGCCCCCCCGAGTCTGCTCCATGTCTTGGATGGCCTCCTGGCTGCCCAACTGAACTTGTTATATATCCTTGTGTTTAGTTTTTGTATTTAGTTCAGATCCCAGGCTCTGCTCCTGTCGATTTTTGGTTTCTTGTCCTTGTTTCCTCATGCCCTCCTTGCAGTTCCTCTCTCCACCCACCCTAGGTTTATTGGGGGGTGGGGGGTTGGAGGGGCTTTCTGGAGACGCCAGCGGGTGTCCTTGGGTGGAGGGTACTTTAAGGATGGTGCCCTCTGGCAGGGGCGGAGTGGGACAACTTTTCAGCCCGGGAGTTTAATGGCCAAGAGTGGCCCATTTTTTCACATTTTAAAAATATTTGGCAAAAATGTAGCCTATAATATTTTTTTTATTGCAATACAATCAACAACTTTTTTTTGGTTATAATTTTTAGTTACATTTTGTTACAATTCAGCAAATCAGGTGGGAAAAAAACTAAATTAGTTGACTTAAAAAACAGAAAATGATAAGTCAATTCTTTGTTGCTCTTTCCATATCAGACTCAAAGATAACTGAAAAACTCAAAACGTAATTTTGTTGGCTTGAACGTTGGCCAGCTGTCATGAGAAGTTTGCACTAAATACAGTGACAAAAAGATAAACCATAAAACTATTTTACATTCAAAATATTAAATTTGAGGCCAGATAAAATGTCAATGAGACCAGATTTGGCCCATGGGCCTCGAGTTTGACATGTGATCTACAGCATCAGTAAGCGCCTAAGAAGTGCACTAGTTTCTGCCACCATATGTGTTACTTTGTCATTGTCAATGGACATAAGAAGTTCTTTCTCTGTGGACATCAGCATAAATGCCTCCAAATGCTCCTGGTTAAGTGTGCTTCGTAGTCTATTCTTGATGAACTTGAGAGTAGAGAAGCTTTCACGTGCAACCTGAGACAACAAATATTTGTATGCCAGCCCTATATAGGCATCTGTGAAAAGGTTATACTGTGTCAATATAAGGTAAACACAGATAACACAGTTTCTGCAAGAAGAACAAGCCCTGCTTTCAAGTTCAATCTCTGGTTCAACCCTGTTCCATCTCAGTACCATCTTGACAGTGGACTCTTCCAGAGGGGACTTTTTCAGCCTATCCCAAGACTGGACAGCTCTGTGTGTGTAAAGTACTCACTGTGGCTCTCTCATCAAATCTAAGCAGATTTTTGCTTGTTGCTTGAAGTGCTGAGCTCTTGAGTCCTTTAAGCCTCATCTCTGAAAAGTTTTTAGGGTCAAGACAAGCAAAATCAGAGACAAGTTTGGCATTGGTTGCAATATGTATGCATATGCATGAGTTTATTTTTATTTGTCTATTAAATGTGTTGCTTTAACATTTTTCTGTCTCCTGTTTTCACTTCACCTCATGCATTTCTGCCTCATTACGTAAATAAGGACTTGTGTGGAAAATTAAAAAAATAATTACATTTAATTACATAACACAAGTCATCTAAGAGTAAAAGTAAAAACAAAAAAATATATAGGCCTACCGGTATTTTAAGCACAGTAAAATGTAAAATTATGAATTAAAATATATAATTTGTTGGAACTAAGCTGGAAAAAAAACATGATGGTCAATTAATTTTTAAAACATGAGATAAAGTTCTAAAAAAGCCAAGTCTGGTCCTCTGGACATTCAAAAAACAAAACAAAGCAAAAAATGTCCAGAGGACCAGACTTAGCTTTTTTAGATTTTTCTACCTGGATTATTGAGCATGCATCAGGGTATGAGATAAAGTTATCTTTTAATTTAAATTGTCCTTTGACGTTTATTTATTTATTGGTCAATTTATATATTTCTGCTTTTATTTCTAATTAGGCTCAGGCTGTCAGTTTAGGTCCCACTTGACTTTCATGTTTAGTGGCATAGTACAACGTTGTGACATTAGCTTAATTTATTATGCTAGTTTTTAATTTATATTACCTGTTGCTTCTTCTGTCTCTTTGAAAAAATGTCTGTAAGCTTTGCACATTTGGCAGCTTCCTCCGCCTTTCTTTTCTTCAACCTGATTTTTCAGCTCCACCTGGCCTCTTCCTATCCATTTTTATTGCTAATTAGCAGTTTGGACTCCGCGCTGCTCCATCAGCTGATGTTTTGGAAAATACGTGCTTCGCTGCTGGGTTGGACTCAACCAACGGTGAACTTTCAGGGGTGTTTTTTATCAAATGGTAGCTCCCAAGCTGCCAGCCCAGTGCGGCGCAGTCTCTTAAAGGGATCAGCGCTTTAAGAGGCTGCAGGCTGCAGTCTCTTAAAGTGATCAGCGCTCCCTCCCTTTAAGAGCCTGCAGCCTGCAGCCTAAAGTCAGGGACAAGTCGATTTTGAGCAGATTCATTCAACCGTCATCATTTTCCCCGTGCGCCTATCGGCCCATTCATGACGCGGCCCATCGGGAAAACTCCCGAATCTCCCGATGGCCACTCCGCCCTTGCCCTCTGGTGGCAGGTCCCCGTCCTTACACTCCCTGGTCTCCCTTTTAATTGTCTTGATTATTTCCACCCTCGTGTCGTTCAGGTGTTCATGATTGTCACGCTGTGTGTTTGTGTATACAAGTCTGTGTCTTTGTGTTTATCATTGACCTGGCATTGTCTCCTGTTGCCTCTGTCTCCTCAGTTCCTAGTGATCCCTGAGTATGTAAGTTTGCGGCCCTGTCAGCTATTTGATCTTCTTTGAATTAAACATTATTGTTTATCTACCAAGTCATCATGCTGCCTGCACCATTGGGTCTGAAACACACCAAGACGTGACAGGTGTTACCTTGTACACTCTTTAGCGCTGTTCAATGTGCACAACATTAAAAATAAATCTCATTCAACATGCATGAAGTCCTTCTGGGTCTGAGTAAATAATAATAATAATAATAATGAATTCAATTTATAACGCACTTTTCATTAGTGAAAATCTCAAAGCGCTACACACATTGAATGCTACACACATTCATACACCGGTAGCGGCAGACTACCATGCAAGGTGCTTTCCAGTCCTACCGGGAGCAACTCGGGGTTAAGTGTCTTGCCCAAATAACAGATGAGAAGTCCTTTTAGTACCAGTAAATATGACAAACATAAATGTAAGAAAGCATGTCAGAGAAACTACAAAGTTCAGAATACAGTAGTCCGTCGCCAGGGCCGGATTTAGGAGGATGGGGGCCCCTGGGCTTGAGTCATCTTGGGGGGCCCATATATATATACCGGAGTGTGTGTGTGTGTATAGTATATATATATATATATATGTATATATATATATATATATATATATATATATATATATATATATATATATATATATATATATATATATATATATATATATATATATATATGTTTGTTTGTTTTGCTTTGGTTCAGATGATGAGCAGAAAATGACTGAATAGTAAGTTTTCACAACTTACAACTTTAATATGCCAGTTGTCACAAACTACAAACAACCCTGAACTGGTTAAATACAAAACCACATGTTAGGGTTTGAAACTAGAATATGATGCTTCCATCACAAAATAAAATCACTGAATAGCTATTGTTGCCTGGACTTCAACACAAACTTCCCTGCAACACGCTTGCAGCAACTTCATTTTTTCTCTTCCCTTGTTTCTTCACCTGGTTTGGGGGGCCCCAGCTCCATTTCTTCTACAGCCGCCCCTGCTTTCTCCTACACCAGCTCCTTTGCCTCCGTTCCTGCACTTTTTATTTCTCCATTCACCTCCACCTCCACTTTCTCTTCCTTATCACCAGCGGTGGGTGGGGGACCGGCTGCGCGCACCCCCCCCCCCCCGCCGGCAGCGGGAGGGGACCGGCCGCACACACCCCCTCCCTCCCCCGCCGGCAGCGGGAGGGGACCGGCCGCGCTGAAGCGAATAAAAGATAAAATCATCCAGTTTTACATAAAACCTAACAAGAACAGTTTTCTCCTTTGTGAGACAACGTGTTTGAGACTATCCGTGCACAAAAAAAAACTTAGGGGGCGGGTCCGGAGGCTCTGGGGGCCCCTAAAATTCCGGGGCCCCGGGCTCAAGCCCCTGTAAGCCCCTGCATAAATCCGGCCCTGTCCGTCGCTTCTTCACGGTTCGACTTTCGCGGACTTGCTCTATCGTGGTTTGTGGACGTACAGTCCATCCAAAATACTGCACACACACACAACAAATATTTGCACAGAATTGTGGACTGCACAGTAATATCACTGTACAGAACTCATGTGGATGTGAAAAAGTTAATGACAAAAAAAAAAGAATTCGGTCAGGCGCCACTATTTTGTAGTTTTCTTTCATTCAGCCTCCAACTGTACTGTAATCGCGATGGACTACATTACCCTCAAATCAATGCTTTGTTGTACTGTAGTATCTCTGGGCACTGTTTTCTGCCAAACAGTATTTTTGCAAAGCAAAGTCATGATTGCTGAACCAGTCGTTCAAACGTAAAATTTAATTTGTGTCACTTGGAAAAAGTTTTTTAAGAGAATTCAACTTTAAAAACTTAAGATTCAAAATAAATTGTACAAAGTAACTCATGTAAGGACATGTCTCTTTAAGAAACAGAGGCATTGTGCTACGTGACCCGGGCGCTGACTGGCTGTTACAGCACAAGACATCTATTTACCTGTGTTCTTTTTCAACTGGACATTAATCGTGTTATTGTTTCTAAAAGTTCTGTGCATTCAAAAGTTTCTGGCAGCGAACCAAAATGACAGAAATGCTTTTTAACTGAAATGCTTAGTAACCCGGGCACTGATTGTCTCAGCAACCATCAGCTCTGTTAAACCTGGCATCTGATTGGCTGTTAGGCTAGTAGCAGGAGGTTTGTTTACCTCCACTCCTTTTCAACTGGACTGCTCCCAAATGTTCTGTGTGCTCAAAAGTTTCTGGCAGTGAACAGAAACTCCAGTGGAGGATGCTGATGATTAAAGATAAAGTGGAACTTCTGGTCAAACTTTAAGATGGCCGTACCTACGTGGATGCTGCCGTTCACCTATGGTACGATTGTTAAGATGGAAGCTGCATTTGTCGTGTGGATTAATGATTGCAGAAAATACTCCATCACTTTGGATACCAACACCAAAGGTGAAACGACTTTACTGTATGATTATCTTGCAGTAAGCAGCATGGAGGAACTGAGACATGGTGATGTAATGAGGAGTGGGGAGTGGGAGGGGGACGAACCCGAAGCTGGACCTTTTGACCACCTGGTTCAACCACCGAACCACTGCATTTAGTGCCAGCAAGGGATGGTTCGACAATTTTTTTTAAACAATTTGGATTAAAAAGTGTTTCTCTGCACGGAGAGGCTGCATCTGCTGACACAGCAGGAGTGGAGGCGTTTGTTAATATGGCGTTCAAAGATCTGATCGCCCAACCAGGGGCTACAGGTCTAAACAAGTTTTTAACGTGTTTATTCTTTCATCTCTATTTCGTCTTCATCCTCTCTGGTGAGTACCCCATTTAAAATTAATATTTTTAAAAAAGTTTAAGAGTTTAGAAAATTGTTGGGAACATCGCAAGAATGTGGGAAGGGCTTAAAACGCCAATATATACCTGTATATAAATGCTAAAACTACTACTTACTACATACTACTACAGTAAACACTAAAATGAACTACTTAATACTTGTGTACATAATTTTGTTCCATTTCATGTACCACGTGAGATGGTAATGACAAAGTTTCAGCTCTGGAAAGAAGAGGTACTTGAACTTAAACTTGGACAACTGTATCCCTACTTTGTGGTTTTTCACTTAGGGGTCAGGGTACGGAACCCCCGCGATAAACGAGTGACTACTGAATAACCCTAAAGATCATTATGGGATAGCTTTTGGAACAAATAGGGGTGAACTAAGATTGTGTGTTACGAGATATCATGAGACTAAAACCTTATAAGTTTTCTGTTGAAACCTGTTGACTCAAAACATTTGGACGACTCATAAATCTGTTAAGGTATAGAGGAAAAGTGTGGATCAAACTTTGTGGGGACTTTGCATTGACTTCCATTTATTTTTCATTAATTTCTATAGCCTAACCCTGACCTTTACCCTAAACCTAACACATCCTCAATTCACACCTTAGTCCTAAACCTAACCTCTAACCGCACTTCTTATGGGGCCTGGGCTTTGGGCCACATAAGCCGTTTTCGCATTGACCGGCCCTCAATGGCCCGGGCCGCCCCGCCCCGCCTTCTAACCCAGGTTCAGCGTGTTCGCATTTTCCTTTTTTTCCCCGGGTCCGCCCTCGTTTTGGAACCATCTCCACCGTGGTTCTGATCGGGCCGGACTCCCCCGGCCCAGTTTGACGTCATGTACTGCTCACATTTGATTCGTTGTTTGCAGCAGGGGCTGGACTCGTTCTAACAACACCCACAGCGCTAGCTGAATTTCATTAAAATTTAACTACAGAAACCCCTAAAAAAATATTTGTTAGCTGAATATATATATATTAGTGTTTCTGATTTTAATTTTTGTTAATAACTGATTACAAATCAGCTTATGTATCAGCTTATAACGTAAATAACACGAAGCGCGCACCCATTTCCGCCTTTCCGCGCGACCTGAATGTCATTAAAATATAACTAATATTGTCTAACTCTTGCGCGCAGCCAGGGTTTTAAAATATAACTAATAATCTCTAACTTCTACGTGCAGCTAGAATGTTAAGAGGGGTGATTCATATATAGGTAAAGTGGACACCTACAAATCCAGTCCGCCGCTGTGGCTCAGAGAGATCGAGCATTGCTATTACAGTCTTTTATCTTGACCCGAGGAAGCAGGTTCACGTCCCACCTGGTACAAAGTTATTTTACTTTTTTTTATTGGAGTAAATAAAAAGGAGTTGTGTTAACCAAACAAACTCCTTTTTATTTACTCCAATAACAAAAAAGTAAAATAACTTTGTACCAGGTGGGACGTGAACCTGCTTCCTCGGGTCAAGATAAAAGACTGTAATAGCAATGCTCGATCTCTCTGAGCCACAGCGGCGGACTGGATTTGTAGGTGTCCACTTTACCTATATAGGAATCACCCCTCTTAACATTTTAGCTGCACGTAGAAGTTAGAGATTATTAGTTATATTTTAAAACCCTGGCTGCGCGCAAGAGTTAGACAATATTAGTTATATTTTAATGACATTCAGGTCGCGCGGAAAGGCGGAAATGGGTGCGCGCTTCGTGTTATTTACGTTCTAACATAAGCTGATACATAAGCTGATTTGTAATCAGTTATTAACAAAAATTAAACTCAGAAACACTAATATATATTCAGCTAACAAATATTTCTTAGCGGCGTGTCCTCTCTTAAAACACTGTAAGCGCACACACAAGAACACTCCACCCACGTCAAGTGAACACCCCACCCACTTCAAGAGAACACCCCACCCACTTCAAGAGAACACCCCACCCACTTCAAGGCTTGCTCTCCGGACAGTGCGTAATGAACGGGGGCGGGCCAGGACTGGCTCTGGGCCAACCAGGGACGAGCTGGACTGGGGAGGGCCGGTCAATGCGAAAACGGCTATAAGGAGCAGTTGGTCCTCACAATGTAGTATAAATTGGAAAAATGGGCCATACAAAGTAACATAAACAAAGACAACAAAGTTCATGCTCAATCATCCAGGTACCAAATCCAATAATTCTCAGTCGGGTCATTGAGACAGTTTATTTTTATGGAGACATTTCACCCTCTATCCAGAGGGCTTCATCAGTCAGAGGAGTTCCAGTAAACTGTTTCCGCATCAAGCAGTAAACACCTTAAAGCTTCAGTATGTAGTTTATTTTATAAACATATTTCTTCATTCTGTCACTACCTCCTGACAGACTGATGTTAGCCAGGTAATCTCTGAAAAAAAAAATAATAATAAAATTGTCCCCTTGCTTCTCCAGGTGGTAAATAAGCATTTCTAAAAAGAAAAGGTGACACGCCATTTTCCAGCCAATAAAAACAGAGTTTTTAATCAGCCAATAAAGAGCTGCGTTCCAGTTGTCCTCAACAGAGCTTCTCACGCCTCAACCCACGCCCCCACCTGTCCCAGCCCCAGCGCCGCGCACGTTCTCGTTCAAAGGATTGGAAAGTGATGCAGGACTGTTTTGTATGACACAAATGTATTAAATTCCCCTTCTTAATCCCTGATCAGGACTTTTTTTTTCTCCAAAAGTCAAATAATCGCTTCATCCACCGCTCTGTATTGCTCCCTCTGCCGACTGCAATGAATGAGGAAGTGAAATTGTCACGAGTGAATAAAAGTAGGGTTCAACGTGGCTGCCAGAGGCTCTGAAGATTTCCTGGTCTTCTGGTGTGCTGGACTAGCGCTCAATGGTTTTATTTTATTTTATTAGAAGGTTTTATTAACATATAAACACAGAATATTGCAGCGTCTCCGACAGACTGCAGCTGGGGGCGGAGCAGATCTCAAGTTCACAGACCACGGACTGTGGCTGAGGGAGCAGAATGCTTTTCCTTGTTGAAAATTTTTCTAAGTGTTTTGGTCATACAGAAATCGCAGATAGCAGCTTTAAGTGGACCAGCCAATTTGCTGGAGCTAATATGGTTTCTGGGGGCTGTCCTGTCCCTTGTCATCTCCTCCCAGGCAGGCAGTCACAGCCAAAGCAGTTCAAGGCAACAAAGGGATTGGACAAAGACTGAGAACTGGTTGGCCCACTAAGAGTTTACTGCTTGGTGGGGAATGTAACGAATAATGTGGGTAAGGTATTTAAACACTTACTGGGCCACCATTATTGTAGAGATATAGGACTTACTGGTCAGTTTACTGACTTACCTATATTTTAGATGCGCAGGTCTGAGCAGAGTTTATCTGCACAAACGTGCCACCAATTCGCGAGTTCTTCCTTTTTCCGGTACTAAATTGCTTTTACTGTAATTAGGAGAAATGTAATTTCACAAGAGACTTCAATTTATGTTGGTCTACCAGAAAATAGACCTTTTATTGAAACTATCACAAAAATTACATTAAACATTTGCATCGATATTAGCTCTGATTTAATAACTACGTTGACAAGAATTCAAATTAAAACAAACAGCTAGTTAGGAACTTAAACTGTTGGCACATTACTTTACAGATTAATAGCTTATGAAAAATAAGAAATAGGAGGAAGAAATAAAGTGAAAGCTAAGTTAACCGAAGTTGATTATTTTGAGCAGACAGGGTGACACCTTTTTCCCCACACGAGCAGACTGCTGGGCTCCCGCACGTTCAAGCACACCACGACTCGTTACCTGTTGACGGTTCGTCTCTTGGAGATAAGAGTGGAGAAGTGTCTGGACACACGACGTGGATGAGTTTGTCCAACGGCCGTCCAGTTGGAACTTCAGCGTGTGTGGCTGATTCACGATACGAGGAAACTCGCCTCCCTCGGCAGGGAACAAAGGTCAAGCGCGCTGACTGACTTTCAAAATAAAACTTCCGAAAACAAATTCTTTCAGAAATGAGTGTTTCGAGGCACAGCAAGGCTTTGCCGTGACTCCAGCTGAGACGTGGGTCTAGTTGACACAAATGACCGGAGCGTCTCCAGCTTTTCAGAGGAGAGAAGCAGGTTGCGAGTTAGTTCTCTCCAAAAGCACTAAAGAAAAATGCAGGAAATGACCTTTATATGGGAGGCGGGGTCTGACCCACCTCCTTAATGACTACTGGCTGGTTTTAACAAAATAAGAGATGGGTTTTCATCTCATAGGCAGAATGGTCTCTGAAGGACAACAGGAAAACTGTTTACATAAATGGCCAGATGGACTGGCCTGTGAGCACAGAGAATATTATGGCTAACTTCATAGACAAAACAGAGAAGAAGTGAACAGCCTTTACGTTTACCCTGAACTGTGTCTTAGAATCAGAGCCTGCTTGCTCTGCAGAAATAAAACCAGAAAGGTCAAACTCATACAAGTAACAGATCATCATTAAAATTACAAAATATACTGTAGATCAATTCTGAATTAACACACATTAAAAAGAAAGTTCAATTTGATTAATTAGTGTCCATTAATTCATAATAATTGTTAACCAAAATAGTGTCCACTCGTCTCCTTGAGGGCTTCAAGAAGGTGTAACACTTAGAGTTTCAAAGAGATACAGATAGGTGTACTTGAAGGTCAAGCCTACAATATCTGAGATTAGGTGTATCACTACAGTCCCCCTTTTTGGAAGTCATCGCCTGTCCTTGGAGATGAGTTCCAACACGAAAGGATACCACCGAATGTCTCTGACCTCTATGTAATCCAGCAAGTGGAAAAAAAAAATCAAAAAAAGTTCAAAATTATACTCCCATAATGTTTTTGGAAATTCCATACTGTTCGTAGGTAATCCCATTGCGGTAAGCTTTCAATCCTTTGGAAAACATAGTCTGTTAACCCATGGAAAACTGAGTCTGTGATCCCTTGGAAAACAAAGTCTTATAATCCACAACGGTAAATCCACAACGATGGGGGTTATTGATTTCATCAGCAAGAATGGATTTTAATCAGCATGTAGAGGGGATCCCTCGATTGAAGCAGAGGAGGCGGCCCTTGGATGAAGGTTGAAGACCAACGTTGGATCAGCAGGTCCCCACATCGAAGGTTGCAGGCTGGATGGCTTCCAGTCGGTGCCACCCTGGTTCAATGTGTCATGCAATTATGTGGTTTTAGGTGGGCTTATGATAGGGATTCTACATTAAGCCTTACCTATATGCACCTGGTATGTAAGCTATCATGGATTAGATCAGCTACAATTACCAATTAAGGGGTGGATCAATGCTGTAAAAATCAGATATAGGGATCTATACCTATAGAAATGTGGAGGGCTTCTGTAACGAAGGCCTCTTCATTCAAACTATTCCTCCATTCATTATTTAGTTTAGGTTAAACTAAAATAAAAAAATGAAATCTAGTTTGGTCTAAATGTCTGTTGTCTTTTAGACGAACGACGCAAGATTTGGTATTCCCTATAAATTTTGAAGTCTATGGCGAGACTCATCAAAATGAATAGACCTAGAATAGAAACGATCGCATCGGTTCTACCTAAATGATTTGGAGATCAGGGTAGATTATAGTACCTTAAGTAGTATTGATCTACAATGACTCTTCAAAGATTGAGATCTTTAACAAATGAACAGCATGTTGGCATAGTTAAATCCATTTAAGTCTTCAACTTATCAACAATCAAAACCTCTTTTGGCTGGGAGTGTTCAGAAAACAACAACAACTTCAATAACACAAAAGTAGCAATTAAGCAACTAAAAAGCAACGTTTCACTACGTCAAACTCACTCTGGTCGTCAGATTCCAACGTGTCACACACAAGAAAAACAGTTCTTAGCTTTATAACCGATGTCAATTAAATCCTGCAGATTTAAACGGTTGTTAAGGTTAGTTTTTGTTGTGGGTTTTATGCTTAGCGTTTCTAAGTTCTAGTTGGAACGGTTTCTTTTCGCAACTAGTATAGTTTAAACTGTTTAGTTTATTTACTATCCTGTGCTTGGACGACCTTATTTTCCCATGAAGTCTTTGAGTTTGCGAGATCTTTGTCGTTTGTGGGGTTATTGAAATCTTTGTCCTTGACATGGGCATGACCTAACATCACCCCCCTGTGGTCATGAGGGACCACGCACACAGGTGTGGACGTCCGTCCATGAGCACGAGTTAGGATGCCTTTGTTTAGTTTAGGCTGTTTCTGCTTCTCCCACACCTGTTGGTCCCACACCTGTTGATCCGCCCTCATTCCCTCCTGTGCCTCAAGACCCACTGCCTCCACCACCACCAGCCTCGCCCACACCTGTTGGTCTGCCCTCATTCCCCCCTGACAGTTTACTGGAACTGCTCTCCTTCCAGATAGAGGGCGAAACGTCTCTATAAAAATGAAACTGTCGAGATGACCAAACTGAAAATTATTGGACACACACACACACACACACACACACACACACACACGCACACACACACACACACACACACACACAGTGATTTGTTCAACCTTGACTTTGACTTCTTATTACCTCTGATTGAGCTATTCCATAATTTATTAAAGGGTATATATTTCTGTATTTGCCTTCTTTCCTGTTTGATCTCTTCCAGAACATCCACACCTTTGAAAACTTACTAAGACAGCACGGGACACGGACAGAGTGAGTGGACATAGACAAACTACATGGACAAGAGTAACAGAGTGAGGGGACAAAGACAAACTACAGGGACAAGAGAGACAGAGTAAAGGGTGAAGACATGGTCTCTGGACCCAGCATTCTTACCTCTTATTGGTGTACCACCTGTGAGGTAATTGAATGCAGACAGGATTAAAAACCCATAAGAGGAGGGATGAGTAGAGCAGAGGAGCAAAGAAGAAAAACACAAGTTTTACATTTAAATCCATTTTCAGAAACATGTAAGACTCTGGATCAGTGTGAGTTAATGACAGGCTCAAGTATCATTAACAGCACTTGTCTACAGAGGAAGATGTAGGAAATGTCACTTCAGCATAAATCAGATTAATCCCAATCCAAAGGATTTTAAAATAAAATCAACTGGATTTTATTCTGGAGGTGAAGACGTTTCCTCTCCTTCACTCTCCAAACTTCTTTAAATAAAAACGACAGCCACAGAACATCTTTAAATTACCGGTAATTTTATTTCCCAGGATCCAGTGAAGGCTTGGTGTGCACAGCTTCACATCAGATCTGAACAACAATCAGCTAAATGTGAATTCTATTTTATCCTAAGAGCCAGGAAAGAAGCTGTTGGCTCAGCTGGTTTTGTTTTCTCACTTTGTTTAACCTTTGATCTGATTGAATGGCTTCCAAAGTTCCTGCAGGTTCTCAGAATCCTTGCCTGAATATCAGAGGTCTTTGATTCAAGTTTTTATTATGTTAAAAAAACGTGTGATAAACTTTCTCTCAAAATAGTCATGGAGTCATTTCATCCAATTCCTCTCAAGAGCCTTGAATCTGTTTTTTTTTTTTCACAGCAGAGGTCTCCAACTAAAACCATGTCAGAGCTCTGTACTGGTTCAGATCTGCCTGTCTTTAAGTCTACAGTGTCCTCCAGATCTACTGTCTTCAAGTCCAAATTGTCCTCCAGATCTACCTATCTTAAAGGGGACCACACATGCAAAATTCACTTTTTAATGTTTTTTTACTAAACTTTGGGTATTTACTTCATAAAAAAACAGTCCTTGTGCCAAAAAAATGCACCCAGTGGTTTATTTACTCTAAGTAGATTTATTTATTTTTGATAAATACACCAGGATTCACACTTCCTGCATTTATTGACGTCACAAGCCGCCAGCCAATCAGATCAAACCTGAGTCCAGCCCCTCACCTAGCAACCCCTGGTTAGGCTCAACCCACTTCTGTATTAAACACATGACTGTTGTTTTTCATGATTTCATCTCATCTTTTGTTTATATGTTCTTAATTTCATGTGTACAGCACTTTGTTGCAGCTGTGTTTTTTTAAATGGCTTTATAAATAAAGTATAATTGTTATTTTTATGTTTTAGTTCAATTTTTAGTGTATTTGCGATCGCTGCCAACGCGCAGCCGGCAAAAATTAAACGAGCGGACCACAGGCGGAAGGACCGGGTTCGACGGGACCCTCTTCCGGCGCGATGGAGCGGAGCTTCAACTGTACAGCCTTGCAGCAGCCTCGCAGCAGGCTCGCAGCAAGAGGACCTTCTCCTTACAGATTAATTTACGGGAGACACTTGGTGAACTTTGTGTTGTCTTCACTGGAACAGCGATAACTCCCAAAATCTCATCGCGTGCAACGAGCGGAGCTGGCGAAAACCGGAAGAGGAACAAGCTAACATTAGCTTCGGATTCGGGTGGTCTAATGCTAAAAGGAGCAGCAAACTGCGGCGCGCTCAGACGGGTTTCGGTAAGTTATCTTAAGCTAACACTAACAGTAAGTCAAATGAGTAATAAAAAAAGAGCTAATTTTAAAACAACAACACATTACAGATACTGGCTGTTACAGAGGGCGTGAACAGATCGTTGAAGGGCGTGGACTTCAAGAAACCGGTCGTTCAAAACGAAAGTTAAAAATGGCAGAATTAAAAAGGGTATAATTGATTATCTAATAATTATTTTGTGCATTAAATTGAAGGAATAGGGTCTGGATATCCCACAGAAATACCATAAAAATTTAAAAAATACATCTGAGGTCCCCTTTAATGTCTACGGAGTCCTCCAAATATACTGTCTTCATGTCTGCAGTGTCCTCCACATCTGCCATTGAGTATTGTATACCATGTCCTCCAGACCTGTCTTTCAGCATGTCTACATTGTCCTCCAGATCTGCCTGTCTTCATGTCTAGTGTTCTCCAGATATATATCTATACAGTGCCCTCCAGATATGTCTGTCTTTATGTCTACTGTGTCTTTCAGGTCTGCCTGTCTGTATGTCTACAGTGTCCTCCAGATCTGTCTGAGTAACGCCACAGATAGCTATAAGAAGCGCAGCACGGAGCACTTCAGAAGTGAGCACATCAGCAGCATTTTGAGTCAACAAGTTCTAAAAATTCCAGCCCACTTACATGTGCATGTCTTGTAAAACTGCATTTTTAGTCTTGCATGTTGTTTGTTGTTTACCTCCATCACACTGTTCCCGCCTCAGCCCATTTTGTTCCCTGCTTGGCATCTGGACACACATTTAGGGTTTATTCTGCTGAAGTACACTTTAGAAATGAAGATAAGCAGACTCTGATCAGTTTTTATGAATGGTTACTTATCAATAGCATAATTTATCCACCTTATTCCTAGCCCCCATGGTGCCTTTCATGAATTATGGGTGCGACTTCTGGTGAGAAAAGAAACCGGCATTGTTTTATGTGTGAACAGACGAGCTAATGTAATTTCTCTGAGCAATTTGGATTTAATTTAAACATGTAGGAACACCACCTGTGAGAGCTCAGACAGGACAATAGAATCATCCAACAGCTGCCTGCTGAGGACGAGGGATGGAGAATGACCTGAAGAAGTGGCCGAAGATTGCATCTACTAGCATATTTAGCTACTTCATTAACTCGGTTGCTTCAGACAGTGAAGCATTGTACAACCTGAAAAGCTCTGAGGCGTATTATTATATACACAGTAATGTGATCAGTTGTGTGTTATTTAAAGAGGTGGGACATAACCTTATTCACCTTAAAGAAGACAGAGCCCAGCCAGAGCCGTAAAGTACTCCATCATTGAGCTTGGGTTAATTGCAGAGATTATCATAAAACTGAAGAACAAATTCTATAAAGCTGTGACCTCCATACTGTACACTTGAAATCATACCTGATGTTCTCATCACACTGTTTTCAGTCCTTTTAAGGATCTGGCATCTCTTCTCCAGTGGTTTATTGAAGTGCAGACACAAAGTAGGATGCAGGTTTTTCTCCATCGGTCGTTTGTCAACAAAGTGAAATGAGCTCACAGACAGAGTTTTGAGTGTTCTTTTCAAGTCAGATTTTTCAGCCACATTCTTCTTTATTCTTCATCTGTAGGTAGAAGATGGAAACTTTACCTCTTTTCACAGGAACTCTTTTTGTTTTGTGTCTGTGTTCAAACTCTGTTGTTGTAGCCACTAATTTAGTTTGGTCTGGTTGTTCTGCAGCTGTGAACACAACAGGTACCTGAACTCAGCACAGTTACAGTATTTTAGTAAACTTTATGGTTTTTGAAAAATGTGAACAAACTACAGTGTTTTCGCCGCTAAACTGAAAGCAAACTACTTTCAAATAAACTGTCTGTGCTCCTCTACCGTGGTTAACCAATGCTTACTGCTACTTCCGGTGTCTGACAGGAAGTTGTACCCTGAATCATTTATACAGTAGAGCACCCAGGAATAAGGTGGCTAGACCTAAGCAAGTTTTTATTTTTGACAGAGAACTGCACACATGTGAAGAAATGTAGCTTTAATGCTAATGAGATGGGTTGAAGTCATAAACAACATCTGACTATTTGGAGAGAAAATCTGCTTGAGGCGTGTTCTATGACTTTCGTGATATACTGACCCTCAGTAGAACAGTACAGATTCAGGTTTAAGGCTGTTCACACTGTTTAGGGGGCAGCTGTAGCTGTTTAGAGCAGTCATCCTCCAATGGGAGAGTTGAGGGTTTGATTCCACCAGCAGTCATTTGTTGAAGTGTCCCTGGGTAAGACCCTGATCCCCTCATTGCCTCTGATGTGTGTCCCATTGGTGTCTGAATGTGATCTACAGATTCAGATAATCTTAGTAGAGATGTAGTAGAGTGCTAAATGAATGTGTGTGTGGAAGTAAATGAGGGCACAGATTGTGTTATAAAGAACTTTGAGTATCTGTCAAATTTACTTCCCCCTAAGACACAATGGTACAGTACATGCTCTATTCAACCTCTGCTCGACTGCCTGGCTGACAACAGGGACTGGATGGCTTTAAATTTCTTAAGTTTCAATGAAAATTAGTCTGAAGCCATGTTGTTCCCTCCCAACGACACAATCATGAACCACTGCATTGACCTTTCTGCTCTAGCCCTGTCAGAAAAACAAAAAGTCACAAATCTGGGAGTGATAATGGATCCTTCCATGAAACTCAACAGTCATGTAAACATGATCGTTAAATCCTGTTTTTTCCAGCTGAGGCGACTGTCTAAGCTGAAGCCCATATTATCAAAAAATAACCTGGAGACAGTAATTCATGCATTTATTACATCTAGGCTTGATTACTGCAATTCACTCCTGTTTGGTATCAGTCAGACCACCATTGCACAACTACAGTTGGTCCAGAACACAGCAGCCCAATTTTTAACGAGTACAGGCAAAAGAGAGCACATTACACCAGTCTTGGCCTCCCTGCACTGGCTACTGGTTCATCGTCGAATCCAGTTCAAAATTCTCCAGTACGTCTACAAATCGCTGAACAATCTCGGCCCTGTCTATCTCTCTGATTTACTACAGCCGTATGTCCCACTACGTGCTCTGAGGTCAGCGGACCAGTTACGTTATTTTTTTTTAAATTATTATTAAATTTGTTCATTTTTTTACAAAAGAAGCAATACAAGACAATCTCATAATGATAGTGTACAAAAATGTAAAAAAATGAAAGGTAGCAGAAAGAAGAATAAATCTTATTATATCTGCTCCTTATCTCCAACAATCAGATTAAACAACAGTAGTCAAACCATGTAAACAATAATAATCTTCAACCAACTTTTTCCAACAATCAGGTTAAACAATAATATTCTTCAGCCAACAGTACAAAATGACTAACTCTTTCTAATTTTCTAACTAATACTAATACAGTACAAAATGACTAACACTTTCTAATTTTCTAACTAATACAATACACATTACGTTATTTCACATATATTTTTTTAACACATTTGTTTTGATCATTTTTTTAAATGTAAACATTGACTTGGCATTTTTAACTACATTCTCCAAGCCATTCCATAATCTAATTCCCTGGATTGAGGTAGAACGTCCCTTCAAACTGGTTCTGAATTGTGGTTTTACAAACAACTCTGTTCCCTTAAGATTATAACAACTTTGTCTTTTAACAAAGTGCATTTGGATATTTAAAGGTAATGCATTATTTTGAGCTCTATACATAACTGATAAAATATTATAGTCTACCAAATCATGGAACTTCAATAATTTTAGTTGATAAAATAATGTACTTGATGGATGACGGTAATGCTTTCTAGTGATAATTCTTACAGCTCTTTTCTGTAATACAAAAATAGGCTTTGTGATTGTTTTACACGCATTCCCCCAAACATCAATACAATAGATTAAGTGTGGAACAATGATTGTGTTATACAACAAATACAGAGCTTTATCATTCAATAGTTCTCTGACTTTGTACAGTACTGCAATCGATTTAGCTATTTTTATTCTTACAGAATTTATGTGTTGTTTCCATGTCAGTTTTTCATCAATGATAACACCCAAAAACTTCACCTCATTCACTCTACAAATCTCAACATCCTCAATTTTGAGTGGAACATCAACAGTTTTCTTTTCATTACTGAATATCATGTAAATAGTTTTTTCTAAATTTAATGATAATTAATTTTAAACCAAGTTTGTATCTTGACAAATTCTGTCTTTATCAATTCCAACATTTGTTCTATATCTTCGCCTGAACAGAAAAACGTGGTATCATCCCGGTGATAACTCCGGACTCCCAACTCTCTAAGCAGATCCGTTCAGCAGCCAAACAGAGGTGCCGACCTATTTCTGGGTAGCTCCCGATCGCTCCTCCTAACTGGAGGAGCGCATCCTCTCTCCACAGCAGTTTCCACGGCTGGCCCAACACCAGTTGTTGTAGGTTCGGGAACCACAGGGCGCTTTTGCGCTCGGGAGCCACAAGAATGACTGACAGCTCTTCTTCTCGGACTCGATCCAGGACCCGTGGGACGAACGGGACCAAGAGGAACGCGTATAAAAGCATTTTTGGCCACGAGCTGTGAGGGAAGGCGTCAAGCCCTGATGGTGGATCGTCCCGTGGGCTCAGTGAGAACCACAGCTGTCACTAGGCGTTCTCCCGTGTGGCGAACGAATCCACTGATGCTCAGCCGTACCTGCTCCAGATCCATAAATCAGCTTGGGATGGAGGCTCCAGTCCCCTTGGCAAGGACCACCCCTCGACATGATACCTGCTGCTCTGTTCAAGACGTCGGGGATGTACACTGCTCTGATGGAGAGCAGGTGTTTTTGTGCCCGGCACAGCAGCTGTCTTGCAAGGTGTAAAAGCTAGGCTGAGCGCATGCCCCACTGACGGTTTATGTAAACTGCTGCCACTCTGTTGTCTGTGTGGATCAGAACATGCTGATCCTGCAACAGAGGAGCAAAATGCTGAGTCACTTTTAAGACTGTGAGTAGCTCCAGCACATTTATGTGAAGAGACATGTGGTCTGGACTAGGGGTGGGAATTGTTAAGAAATTATCAATACCAATTCCTTTATCGATATCATTTATCGATTCAATTCCTTATCAATTTTGTTATCAATTCTCATTGGGTTAGGCAAAAAAATATAATACCGTATTCGTCGGAGGAAAATACGCACCGGTGTTTAATACGCTTTGTCCAATTATTAACAATAAACAAGAAAAAAACGTACATAATACGTTTCGGTGTTTAATACGCGTCATTGCCACGCGACGCGTCAGCGCCTCATTTGCCCTGATTAAGATGGCGGCGACAGAAGCAAGCGAGTACCGGTACAAAGAACTTCACAAGGAAACATTATTTCTTTGCGAGAAAAATTATACAGGTAACCCCCGATTTACGAACGAGTTAGGGAGATAAGAACGGTTCGCAGCTCGATTCTGCCGTAGCTAGGGGGTGAAATACCGCTAACGGAAATACCGCTAACGGAGCGCGCGCACACATTTAAGCATGTACAGTAGTGTACTGTAATGTTAAACATTGCTATTCACATTTACAGAATAAATAAAAATATATTTTCTTACTTTGAGATGGTCAAAGCCGACATCTTAGGTTGCCATGCGTTGATTGTTGTCGGGCCGAGCAGCGCGGCGGCCGGCAAGCTAACCACGGCAGCTGCTCAAGGCCTGTGTTAGCTTCTGCTAGCCAGGCCATGGGCTGGTGTTGGAGCGGCGGCGCGATCGGCGATCAATCTGCAGCTGCTGCTCCAGCCTGAGACGTCCACAGAGCTCACAGAGCGATTCCAGCTAGTAATTAATCCATATGAAGCCATCCTGGTCACCAGTGTTCAAAGGCCGGCTCCCGTGTTAGCTCCCGTGTTAGCTTCTGGAGCTAGCCAGGCCGGAGGTGTTCGCGCGGCGGCCTGGCACGATCGGCGATAAATCCGCTGCTGCCTGAGACATCCACAAAGTTCACAGAGACGTTTCCAGCTAGTAATTAATCCATATGAGGCCATCCTGGTCACCAGTGTTCAAAGGCCGGCTCCCGGCAGCTAACCTAAAATGGCGTCCGGTGTTCTACATTAATTTGTGACCGGAGACCCCCGTGACTGAACCTAAAATGGCGTCCGGTGTTCTACATTAATTTGTGACCGTGTAAACTGAAGACCTACTTCCTGCTGCCCAAGATTGCTCAAAAATGATCAGAAATGATCATTTTTATCATAATTATTATTTATAAAGCCTTTAAAACAACCACATCTGCAACAAAGTGATGTACACATGAAATTAAGAACATTTAAACAAAAACAAAAAAAAAAAAAAATATTTTTTTTAATACAGTAATTTCATATTTTTATTAAATATGATACGTTCGTAGGTCCCGTTGTTCGTAGGTCGATGGAGTCGTAACTAGGGGGTTTGCTGTATTTCTTAGCTGACTTTATAGCAGACGTGCTCCTGAGCTTAACGAAATGTTCAAATCAGCTGGATTAAAAAAAAGGTTTGCCGAATTTTAGGCAGGCGGTTCGGACCGGACGCTTTGTTTCTTTAAATTTAGCTAAATAAACGCTTAAAAATATTTTTCTTAGCTGACTTTATTGCAGACGTGCTCTTGAGTTTAACGAAATGTTCAAATCAGCTGGATAAAAAAAAAAAAGTTCTGGCAAATTTTAGGCAGGCGGTTCGGACCGGACGCTTTGTTTCTTTAAATTTAGCTAAATAAACGCTTAAAAAAATATATTTCTTACCTGACTTTATAGCAGACAGTCCCCTGAGCTCAACCAAATGTGAAATCAGCTGGATTTAAAAATCTGCGGTGTGGTTTATAAGTTACGGTATCTTGCTAACAAAAACAGCTACCGGTACATCCATAGCCAGGGCGGGCAGCGACAGAGTCAGTCCGACCAGAGGAGGCTTTTTTCGGACACATGAGCTAGAAACGTCTGGAAGTGGCCCTCTTCCTCTTCGCTCTCTGAGTCCTCTGCTGCTGCCCATAGCGCCCATAGCGGCCGAAACTGGTACTGCACCGTTTTTGCCTAATATGTAAAACGACGATATCAGAGCGAAAAATTGATCTAAAAATATGGGAAAAAAAATCCATAGAAAATACGCTTCGGTGTTTAATACGCAGGACATTCAAATGAGCAAAAAAACAGCGTATTATACACCGGTTTTTACGGTACACCATTTGTATGCATAAAGTATTTAATGCTCTTTCCCCAGAACAAAAATAGAACTTTTATGAAAAAAGAATTCCTAATTAACATTATTAAGGGGCTGTCCTTGGTTGGAATGGGTGATAGGCTTCTATACAGTTGGACTTCTGTCCTCTTCCTCAAAAAGTTATTCTAGGGCTTTCTCTTTTTGCTGCTTTACAGGAGGCATCTGAAATTATTGACATAACCACAACTTGTAATTCACAAGTTTCAATTTTAAAATAAATAGTGTAATAATCCATGCAATTTATCATCTTTCATTACAAAAAACAAAACACATAGTTATCTTCATCCTCTTCTGCCTCCCTCTTCGTCTCTCCCTCTGCGTCTCTCCCAGCTCTGCCAGCTTCAGAAGAAATTCACCATTAAAAACAGTGAGCAGTAAGAAAAGCTCTCACAACAGAAAGAGGCTACAATGAAACACACTGAACAAAAATATAAAACAGCACTTTTGTTTTTGCTCCCATTTCTACGGTGGCATTTTTAGGAGTGTTGTGTGTTGGATTTCATCATCCTGAAAGCTAAAGGTGTGCTAGCACTAGCCCTTGAGCCAGCCAGACTCCAGCAATCCTCGTCAAATAAATGATATTACAGGAGATGGAGATTATTTATATAACACAGTGGAAGTAGTAAAGCAAAAAAGTAACAAGTGACAGGAACTGGATGAGTTTAACATTACGTGCTGCAACATTTAAAACAGGAGGACGCTAGTTTGTTAGCTTCCACTTCCACCACCACGAAGCAACGTCACGAAGCAGCGTCACGAAGCAGCGTCACGAAGCAGCGTCACGAAGCAGCGTGTTAAAGACGGTACATTTGTGCAAACTCACCTCATGCTGAGAGTGGTCAAATGCTTCTCTCTGAATGTTAGAAGTATTTCCGCCCTTTATTGTATCGACGCTTTGCATGTGTTGCAAGTGGACCTGGTTTCGTCTTTGCTTTTCCTCAACGCCTTGTTGAACAACAAATACGGCGCATGTTTGTGATGTCATCACGTAAATCGTCACCACAACGAGTCAGTAGAACGAGTCAGAGAACCGATAAACAGAATCGTTAAGACAAACAGCCTATAATTCCAGGAATTGAACTCTAAAGACCCGGTTCCCATCCCTAGTCTGGATTCCCATCCCTAGTCTTGACACTGTACTCCCACTGCTTGGGACAGGCATGGTACAGGGTGAGGGGTTTTCCCCAGTTATTCAGATCGGCTCCCATGGAGGATGGGGACAGAGTCCATCTGTCTCTTCTGGTGCACTGGATCCACGTGCAGGCGGCTGAACCATCTTTGGAGATGTCTCATGTGAAGCAGGCCCAGTTTGACTACCACGTGAGTAGCTGACATCATCCCCAAGAGTCACATGACAGACAGAGCTGTCACTACGCTACAGCGGTTGACACGGCGGAGCTGAGCTAACAGAGCATCAGCTCTTGGCTGTGATAATCGGGCTCTCGTGGCTGAGTTTAGCTCCACTCCCAGATAAATAATCATCTGGGACGGGAGAACAAAACTTTTTTCCCAGTTTATGGAAAGACCTAGGTTTAGCAGATGTGTCGCTAAAGCTTTGGTCTGTACGGCTTCTTCCTCTCTGGACTGAGCTAATAAAAGCAGCTCGTCCAGATAAAAAAAGATTCTCATTCTCGCCATGCGTAATGACTGCAGAGCCGTCTCCACGAATTTGGAGAACGTGTGTGGGGCGAGAGAGTAACCGAACGGCAAGCGGTTGTGTTGATATGGGACCCCCTGGAAGAAGAAATACATAAATTTTCTGTGTTTTGGGATGATGGAGATGTGAAAATATGCGTCCTCAGGTTGATGGAGGTTGAACCAGTTGTTCTGGTGAACGTTCTCCTGCAGCTGTTTGATTGTCAGCATGTGGACTTGTCTCTCCATGATTGATTTTGTGAACATGGACAGATCGAGAATGGGTCTCATCCCTCTCTGTTTTTTTTTTCCGGAACCAGGAAGTAGCAGGAGTAAAACCCTGTTTCCTTCTCCGTTGGGAACTCTGGAAATTAGGTTTTTCATCAGGAGTTCCTGAACTTCTGACTGGGGAGACGAGCTATGTTCTAGAGATGACAGAACCTAACTGCAGGACGGCGCTTGCTGACGGCCTCTGGGAAAGTGTTGGGTCGCTGGTTGATGCGCTTGCGGGGGGGGAGGCTGTATCTGTTGAAGGGGGTCGGTGGAGGAGTTGGGTGGGAAGTCACTGCTGCAGCTGTGGAGCGCCTCTGCTGCTGTCGTTGACCACGGCAGTCCCTCCAGCGGCCGTAGGAGCGGGAGGACTGTGACGTCACCACGTGGCGTACTGTGCGATTTTTCCAGGATGGTCCTGAAGTTGGCCCCAAACAGCGCATCTGGGGTGATGGGACCCTCCAACAGGTCCTTTTGCACCTTCTCTGGCATTGATGGAGAGAGGCAGAGCTAGGTGGTCCTCTGGATCAGGGACATCCAGGCGGTGATGCACAGGCAGACCGCAGAGGTGGCGCACAGGTTGAGGATGACATTGACGGCTTTAAAGAGGGAGCTCTTTGTCTCCTCTGGCAGGTCTGCTTCCTCCAGCCTCTTGGGGATGCTGAAGGCCAGCAGGGCGACGTTGTTTGCCGCGTCCGCCTGGAACTAACACTGATAAGCTCAGTTGGAGAGCTTAGTGATCGTCTGGTCGTGCTTCGCTGGAGGGACAGGTTGCTGGACCATCCTGGAAGCCTTTGCCCCGAACACCTCCGTAAGACTTGGCTCCAGAGGAGGAACCGAGAGAAAACTCCTCTCTGTAAAACCCTCCACTCTAGTGATGGGGGTGAATGAGAAGACGGGAGCCTTCAGCTTGCCGGGCTTGGCTGCAACTTCGTTCCAGTATGACATCGCAGCTGGAAATCGAGGCCAGATGGGGTCAGGGCGACGAGCCAGGACGGAGCCAAACCTTCCCGTCAAATCATCCGATCGGGTCAGAGGGAGGAGAGGGACGGAAAGTCCCTTCGTGTCCGCAGCCTCTTGGATTATGCCGGGCAGTTCCAAGAGGAGAGCGCCGAAAGCTGGGAGCGAAGTGGTTGCCTACATAGGAAGACCCGAGGGGGCTGAGCATCCGCTCGGTCGTCCTTCCTCCGTCACCACACTCCAGGGGGGAGGGGGCAGTAGGGCTGCTTCCAGCATCGCCTTTGCCGGAGGAATCATCTGATTCACTGTGCAGCTCTGTGTTAAAAAAGGCGATGCCATCGTCCAGCGAGTAACGCTCCGCCATGGAAAAACACTCCTCAGTGTTAGCCTTGAACAAGGCTGCTTGTCTCTGCTTCTCCTCGGGAGGGAGGTGCTCACAGGGACAGCAGGTGGTGGTGAGTTCAGTTTGGCGGGGACCCAGGCATCCTTCGCAGATGTTGTACCAGTCAAAGCTCATAATGTTGCCGGTCTGGCAAGACGGGCACAGGCGGATGGTGCTGGTGCTGGACATCTTCTTCTTGTTGTACAGTGCTTGTTGGCTGAAAAAAAAGGAGCCGATTGTCCGGTCTCACCGTAATTTATATGGATCAGGGTGGGGCCCACATAGCAGGTGGGCATGGACTAAAGTTTTCAGTGTTGCGCTACACACGAAGGGATAAACCCACTAGCGATAGCCTTAAAGGGCAAAGCCTATACGAAATAGAACACATTAACCTAACTGTAAACCGCATTAATGAACTGAACTCTGTTGTCATCCTGGACACTGGCCCCATGTTGTTTATCTGGGTTATTCAGGCTGTCACTCCTTTGCTTAAGGTTTTTTAAGTCATGAAAAACACAATTATGAATTAAATAAGCCATCTTGAAAAACACAAATTTGAAATAAAATCATAAAAAATAAAATTTCTTATTTCATAATGTTTTATTTATTTAATTTTGAGCATTTTGGTGTTCCATGTTAAGCAAAATATGCTACACAGTTGCACCTTGCTTTGTCTGCCCTGAAAATGAAATCAAACAGCCATGACTTGAAAGTAGTCTTCATGCGCTCTCTGCTGGTTACATTGCAGGATTAAGATAAGATAGAACTTTATTGATCCCACAGGAAATTATCATGCCAGAGTGGTTCAAAATACCCTGATGCATGCTCAGGGTCCAGAGGACCAGACTTAGCTTTTTTAGATATCATGCCAGAGTTTCAGTACAAATGAACATGCACAAGAATCACAAGATATAAAACAGAGAATATAAAAAAAAACATGGCTATGATTATGGCTGGGTTCCAGCATTTTAGGGGTGCAAATTAGAAGTGTATCAGTGACTAATGGGACCCTTATCACAGATACTTATAGGTCCCCAAAGGTCTATATCAACCGATGTATCGGCCATGCTCTACTTCATATGCTCTTAAACACTTTGTCGATGAAGATGATGACAATGAGATAAATGTCCGTCAGAGTTAGAGAGATTTATTTGTCATTCGCATCTCATGTGGTACATGTGGTAGAACAAGATTATGTACACAGGGTCCCAGTTACATCCAACAATAAAATGTAAAAGAAAAACATTAATAAGATCTAAGATATAAACTAAGAAAAACCTCAACTAAATAATACACTAAGCACTAATGGCATAAAAACATTACGTCGAACAGCTGCACGAACATGAGTCTGTGTGAGCAGATGAGCATGCATGTACAGTACTCCACAGAATTTACAGTACACATAATATCAAAACCAGGTTAAAACCTCCCGCAACACAGTAAAGTTGTAATAAGTGAATTGCGATATAACGAGGGACAACTGTACTCCTCTTTACATGTAAACCTTCGAGAAATGACTGTATACAGAAAAACGCTCCCGTGTGGTGGAGGGGAGGGGGCGGGATGGATGGAGAGGTAGGGTCAGTTAACCTCTAGCCAGTGAGGACTGAACTAGGCAAAAGGGCCTTCTCCTACTCCGCTCCTGTTTCCTGGAACACTTTGTAAAAAGATCTGAAGGTCTCGACCTTGACCTCTAAGTGGCTTCAAACAACTAAGTTAATGGCAAAAAACAACTCAGACATGTTCCTGTTTTTAGGATTTTACACTGCTTTATGACAGGTTTTTTTTGTTTTTTTTTTTTTATTTTATATATATATAATTTTCTTCCTTTTCATTTTCATTTGATATGCTTTTATGCTGGTCTACTGTTGTTATCATACTTTGTTGAAAATAGGTCTCTCTTGTAGCCTGGTTAAAACCAGACCCTTGTCCTTCACTTCGCTTCGGACTAGGGTCTGGGACTTCTCCCATAGACAAGGATTTCTCCGGTAGATTTTTGACCGGACCAATCAGAGAACAGAAGGGGCAGAGTTTTTGGCCCCTAACCCACGCCCCCACCTGTCCCAGCGCGCAGCCAGCGAGCATTCGCATGTTCTCATTCAAAGCGATGCAGGACTGTTTTATATGTGACACAAATGTATTAATTTCCCCTTCTTAATCCCTTATCTGGAGTTTTCTTTTGTTTTTTTGGCCAAAAGTCAAGTGATCGCTCCCTCCTCCCTCCTCCTCCTCCTCCTCTCCCTCTGCTATGAGGAAATGCCTCAGGTTGTCACGAGAGAATTAAACTCGGGTTTTACGTTGCTGCCCGAGTCCCTGCAGATTTTCTGGTCTTCTGGTGTGCTGGACCAGCGCTCCATGGTTTTTTTGTTTTGTTTTTTAGAACGTTTTATTGACATATAAACACAGAATATGAAGCGGCAGCGAGAGAAAATGCGAATACTCGCTGGCTGCGCGCTGGGACAGGTGGGGGCGTAGGTTAGGGGCCAACAACTCCGCCCCTTCTGTTCTCTGATTGGTCCGGTCAAAAATCTACCGGAGAAATCCTTCTCTATGGGAGAAGTCCCAGACCCTAGTCCGAAGCGAAGTGAAGGACAAGGGTCTGGTTTTAACCAGGCTATCTCTCTTGTAAATGAGTGCTCAAGTCTCAATGAAACTAACCTGTATAAATAAAGGTTGAATGTGAGCACTGCTCTTGTCGATACTTAATTTAATTTAATGCATTATTGATCAAACAGCTTGACAAATCTCAGGAACAATCATGTAATATTGGATAATTTTCCTCAATAAATAAATGACCAAGTATAATGTTTTTGTCTCATTTGTTTAACTTGGTTCTCTTCATCTACTTTTAGGACTTGTGTGAAAATCTGATGATGTTTTAGGTCATTTTATGCAGAAATATAGGAAGTTTTAAAGGCTTCACAAACTTTCAAGCACCACTTTTATGTGTGAATATAAAGTTATAACTGTGCCTGATGTTCATGTTTTCAGTGTTCCCTGCAGATGTTCAGCAGATGGTGCTGATGACAGAAGAAGCTCCTGAAGTACGGATGCTTGGTGTAGACCAACAGGATCCAGATACCCTCAACATTAAGGAGGAAGAGGAGGAACTGTGGACCAGTCAAGAGGTAGAGCAGTTTTGTGTGAAAAATGAGACTGATGACACCGGGTTTGCATTCACTGCTGTTCCTTTGAAGAGTGAGGAAGATGAAGAGAAACTTCTGTTTTTACAGCTTCATCAGCACCAAGTAAAAGAGGAAGATCTTCCAACCTGCAGCTCAGTTGACCAGATGAAAGCAGCAACTGGTGGAGAGGACTGTGGAGGAGCAGAGACTATCAGGAACCCAGATCTAAATAATTATGGAGATGATTGCAGCTCTTCAGAGACTGAAGTCAGTGAGGATGATGATGATGATGTACATGACTCTGACTCTCAGCTAAAAGACTTATCAGACTATGGATCAGAACCTGAAGATGGTGACAAAGACTGGAAGGAGAGCAGAGCTCCTGAGTCAGGTGTACACACTGTCAAGAAGTCTTGCAGCTTTTGTGAGCATGGGAAACAATTTCACAAGACAAGTCAGTCAATGACGTCTTCAAGTTGTTTGGTTATCAATGAATGTTTTGAAGTGAAGAAAACTGGAGGCTCAGTTAAGAAAAAACAGTCAAGGCAAAACTCATTCAGTTGTGAAGACTGTGGAAAAAATTTTAACAGAAAAGATAATCTAAAGACACACATGATAGTTCACACAGGACAGAAACCATTTGTTTGTGATCTTTGTGGACAAAGGTTTGGACATAAGTCAACTTTAAATAGACACATGATAGTCCACACAGGACAGAAAACATTTGCTTGTGATATTTGCGGACAAAAGTTTGGACATAAGTCAACTTTAAACACACACGCGATAGTCCACACAGGACAGAAAGCATTTGCTTGTGATTTTTGTGGACAAAGATTTGGACTGAAGTCACATTTAAACACACACTTGATAGTCCACACAGGACAGAAAACACATGCTTGTGATGTATGTGGAAAAATGTTTGGACGGAAGACACATTTAAACACGCACATGCTAGTCCACACAGGACAGAAAGCATTTGCTTGTGGTATTTGTGGACAAAGGTTTGGACAGAAGTCTACTTTAAACACACATATGATAATCCACACAGGACAGAAACCATTTGCTTGTGATTTTTGTGGGCAAAGGTTTGGACGGAAGTCGCATTTAGACAGACACATAATAATCCATACAGGAGAGAAAACATTTGCTTGTGATCTTTGTGGACAAAGGTTTGGACATAAGTCAACTTTAAACACACACATGATAGTTCACACAGGACAGAAACCATTTGCTTGTGATGTTTGTGGAAACAGATTTAGCGACAAATCATATTTAAACAAACACATGAATGTCCACACAGGACAGAAACCATTTGCTTGTGATGTTTGTGGACAAAGATTTGGACTGAAGTCACATTTAAACGCACACGTGATAGTCCACACAGGACAGAAAGCATTTGCTTGTGATGTTTGTGGACAAAGGTTTGGACGTAAGTCTCATTTAAACAGACACATGGGAATCCACACCAGAGGAAAGCAGTTAAGCTGTGAATAATAATCCTTGTTTTCATGGGTGTCAGAAACATTTGTAATGTGTGTGGAGACAGAAATTTTTGAATAAATTAGATGCAATTTCCTGCATTCTGGTGTATTTTAACGGGTTAAACATCTATGTTTACCTACATAAGTAAACATTTGATTTAACAACTATTTTTGAGACATTCAAGTATTGTAGTTCGTTTATGCATCACCTTGTTTTTAATCTCACTCCTATCGTTAAGGTAATAAAATTAATATGACACAATTTATCGCAAACAATGAGTTTATGGGTGCAAGTCGCTTTTTTTTTTGTTGCTTATTTTTGATTTAATTTTATTTAACACAACATGCCATTGTCATAAGCAATGGTGATACTGAACTGCATGTTTAAAAATAAGAAAACTACATTTACCCAATGAACAGGTGCAATTTTAATAACCATCAACAATGAATTTAGGGAGGCGTTTCACTTTTTTTATTTTTTTTTTTGTGATAGACCTACTGTACTCATAACAAAAAAGGGCATGGCATCACAGCCTTCACAACACAAAATTACACTGTGCCAAACAATATTAACACCAACAAATATAAACACTTTCTTAGCTTGTTATCACCATCAACTGGACTTTTCAAATCTTAAAGCATAGACAAGACAAAACAAGTTATTCCTGCTCCAATTGGACAAAGCATCGCCTTCTGTCATTTACAGACACAAAAGACTGGCAAATCTCCTTCATGTCCACCTGATCAAGTCTGTCTTGGTGTACTGTATGTGGCAGACAGCTACATTGTTTAAACGCTTCTGTTTCATGGAAGAGCGAAGCCATAATGTCTTGAAGCCTTCTTAAGGCACTAAAGGCTGAGTTAGACTCGCGCTTTGGTCCGCAGGCTGGAGCGCGCGCGCTGCGCGTGCACTGTGCCGTGCGGCGAAATGCGTTTACAGTGTCGTCTCTGTGTTTATAGTTGTCCCATGGCAAAGTGCTGTTCTTTTACGGACCAGCAGGAGGCAGTACCCTCTAAAACCTGTGCATATGTTGCAAGAAAGGTGTAGAAGAAGAAATCTACCGTAGAAGAAGAACTGTTTGAAATCACACAACAAAAACAAATAGCTTTCTGCTCGCGTGCTGAACTGTTGTCTTTATTTGCGGTTTTAATGCATGGAGTCAGCGGAGGAGAAAGCGATCACGTGACTTTTGGCGAAAAAACAAAAGAAAAGTCCGACTCCAGATCAGGAACGAAGGAGAATTTAATACATTTTGTGTCACAAAACATTCCTCCATGCGTCGCGACTCCGTCTCCACGACCACAGCGGCGCAAACAGCTGCAGGCTCCGGCGTGAAGAGGGTGAAGGCTGTCGGGTGAGGACCTGTCAATCAAATCGTAGCGCCCACCGCGCGCGCATAGGCTTGCGGAGTTTCAAAAATTCAGAGGTGCACGACATGCGCGGGGCCAACGCGCAGGGGCAGGGACTGTGAAATTGCGTCACTTTTGGAGCGCGCACCCTCGCGCGCTGTGCGACGCGTCGAGTATGAATCTAGCTTAACTTCTTTCAGCCTCAGCTGAAGAGCACGTTACAACAAGAAGTAGCCTCACCAACACCTCTACTGTACTTGTGTGAACAGAGCACGTACCTCTGGCTGCAGAGCTCTGAGAGTCGCTGCTACTTCACTAACTGTGTTGCAGGGATACTGCAGTTTAAACATTGCCAGCTGTACCTCCAATAAATGCAAATTTAATTATGGGTAACTGCTAGGGGTGTAACGGTACGCTAAAATCACATTTCGGTTTGGTTCAGTTTCAAGCGGGGCTCGGTTCGGTTTATTTTTGGTACAAAAATAAAACTAAATAAAGACTTACAAAATGTTTATTTTGAAAATATGCCAAAAATACGTTCGTATAAAAATCTATAAAAGTGACCCATTTGGATGATATTTTAAATAAACAGCACTCTTTATAATAAATAAACTATACTAACATTAATAAAAATCTTAATAAATATAATAACAGTCAGAACCAGAACAATAAGCATTAAGCAGCAACAGACTGTTTACAATCTAACTACCGGTAATCAAGTTTTAAGTTTTTGTCCAAAAAGACCAACTTGTCCACATTTTCTGCTAAAAGCACAGATCTAGTTGCAGTGAATATCTCCAGCCATCTCACTAACAACAGTAGCAGCAGTGTGACTGTATTTGTCCTCAGTTCTCACAACCTCTTCTTGGACCTGCTCCTCCAGGTGGGACAGGTCCCTGGAAAAGTTCAGAGTTCATTCATCACAGACTTCTTAGCTGCAGGTGATGTGGTAGATTTCCCTGAAGAGGAAGAAGTAAACTGCTATTTCTGCCCCAGACTATAAAATAAAACACAAAGAGGTAAAAAAAAAAGTTGAGTATGATTTTAAATAAAAAAGATTAATTAGATAATAATAATAATAATATGCTGGTGAAGATTCTCAGTCATCCAGGACATGATAAAATTAGAACAAGCATTCAATACAAAAACAACTGGACTTTATTTGTTACAGAAAAACGTTTCACCCTCTGTCCTAAGGGCTTTTTCAATTCAAGGACTTTTTTCAATTCAATAATAATAATAAAAGAACAATTCCTCTTCTTGAATGGTTGTTATGAGCTGGGTGAATCTCTCGGTCATCATCATCAGGGCAAAGCTTTAATAAGCTACAGGGCTTGTTGAAAATATCAGTTTTAACTTTTTCAAAAAGTGCTGAACTTTTTGGCTGAAGTGTTGACGTGATAGATGTTTAAATGCAGCTGCTGTTAGCGGTCTTTCTGCAACATGCTGCTTTTCTTCGTTCATGTTCGGATGTCATCGTTTCAAGCGCGGTAACAAGTTAGACGTGTTGCTGCTGCAGTTCCAGTCTTGTGAAACAACGTCGACACACAGCTTTGGATATGCGCTCGTCTTTTAACAAGAAAGCCATAACGTTCCCAAACAACGACATGCATGCTAGGCTGTTAATGCTACGTGTGCTGCAAGATAATGGTGCCGTGCTGAAACGCGCCCAGGAAATTTAGTTCCGCGGCGCACGTATTCTCCCGTTAATAACATTTAATAAGTGAAAAAATAACCGAAACGGTACGTAGGTGGACCGAATCGAACGTGCCGTACCGAAACGGTTCGGTACACCCACGTGTACCGTTACATGTCTAGTAACTACTGACAACATCCTCCACCTTTCCAGAAATAAGCACCCTTTCAAGCTTACTGAAAGTCTTGAAGCTGTGCTGGTCAAACCGTTCTGCCAACTGTATATCAACCTCATCTAACAGTTTGAAGAACTCAATTCTGAAGTACTCTTCAGTGGATGTTGGTCTGAATTCAGGTGCATTTCCTGTGGAGCGTTTTGGGAGTCTTCGGATATGGGGTATCTGGATAGACTCGATGTCTAACTCACATATCTTGTCACAAGACAGTTGTGTAAATCTGATTAATTTTTCATCAGATCTCTTTACTTGAATGGTTTTTCTGACACAATCAACAGCAGCCAGCATCCCTGGAACACTGGCAGTCTTGCTCTAAAGAGAGCGGTTAGACACTCAAAGCTCTTGAAGAACTTCCCAGGCTAGAAAAAGTCAACCCTGCCCTTTCTCAAAGCGTTCCAAGAGTCTTCTTGCTGTTGTTCATGTGTCAGAGGATCCTGATGAAGCCATTTCCTCAAGACTCTGCAAAACCTCCTCATATTGTCCTACCACTGCCTGAATGGCTGCTCTTCTCATAAGCCATTGTGTAGGGCAGAGGGGCTTGAGAGTTCTGAAACTCCACACTTGGGACAAGGTGATCTCTTTAAAAATTGTCTTGTATTTGCTAGATTGATGGTATAGGGTGCCAAGTTTGAACTAAATCCAGTGCATCAGTCACAACAGGACATGAGCTACAAGCTGTCTAAGCCACAAGGTTGACACAGTGAGGGCCACAGTGAACATGGAGAGCTAGAGGATGTGCCTGTCTTAAAACCGCTTGCACTCTTTTACTCTAACTGCACCTGACATATTTGCAGCCCCAACGTAGCTCTGCCCTCGAAGGTAGGACAAGAGCAAGTTCAAACGTATAAGAACATCAGTAGCCACCTGTGCTAAATCCTTTCCTGTAGAAGATGACACTTCATAAAGACCCATAAAGTCTTCATGTGGTAGAAGGTCACCATCTACATAACAGAGGCATATGGCCTCTTGCTCAGATACTGAAATGTCTTGGACTCCATCCACAATGATGGAGAACTGTGCAGTGAGATACCTGTGTATCTGAAAACTCTTAGTGGTACACTTTTTCTGTGAGCTCTTCAAGGGAAGAGTGGATACTATTTTATTACATTAAATTCAATTTCAAGACACAAATTAAATCACAAGAGACTCTCTTATTATTTTACTTTGTGCTAATTCAAATATAATCAATGCATAACCTTGTGTTATTCGTATGAGCAGTGTTATTCTTCAATATGTAAATGATCATTACTATGCTGGTATATTTTTCAATATGTCTTATTCAAAGAACTGTCTAAAGTTGAATAATATGTCAAGTGGAACTTTTCAGATTTGTTTAGAAGTTAGAATCAGCTTAATCAGTTAATAACTTAAATGGCGACTGTATTCTGTCTTTCTCTCTAAACAATCCTTTCTGTTTCTGACTGCTTCTGACCTTCGCCTTGAACTATGATAATTTCAAGTAACTTCCTCCCACTGGTCGAACGAACCAATCAGAAGAACCAGAAATCAGGAGGTCAAGCCCTCTTCAAAAACCCTGACTTCCTGTTTCTTCCCCAGTCTGCTGGAGAAGTTGAACTACGATTTTTCTCCTAAAAGCTGTATGAACGCTAGTCAAGATGCCAATGACCTCGTTCTATCAGCAAGGGTTCACCGCATGTCAGCTGTGAACTCGAGCTTAAAACTCCATTTTGAATGAAAGTTCCTTCGAAGAATACTTTTACAGGTAGTCCCCGACTTACGAGCGCTCTTACTTACGAGGTCCCGGACTTACGAGCATGCATCTCATTAAAAAAAAAATTTTTTTTTTTAATTCTTTTTTTTTATTTTTTTTTTTATAAATGAATACATGTACAGTACTGTACAGTCACCAAGCACTTAGCCTATCCTAACACAGTTTTTAAAGATGTAACAATATAGACGCTGTAAGGTATTTAAACACTTACTGGGCCACCATTATTGTAGAGATATAGGACTTACTGGTCAGTTTACTGACTTACCTATATTTTTAGATGCGCAGGTCTGAGCAGACTTTAATCTGCACAAACTTGCCACCAATTCACGAGTTCTTCCTTTTTCCGGTACTAAATTGCTTTTACTGTAATTAGCCAGAAATGTAACTTCACAAGAGACTTCAACTTATGTTGGTCTACCAGAAAATAGACCTTTTATTGAAACTATCACAAAAATTACATTAAACATTTGTATCGATATTAGCTCTGATTTACTAACTACGTTGACAAGAATTCAAATTAAAACAAACAGACAGTTAGGAACTTTTCTGTTGGTACATTTACTTGACAGATTAATAGCTTATGAAAAATAAGAAATAGGAGGAAGAAATAAAGTGAAAGCTAAGTTAACCGAAGTTGATTATTTTGAGCAGACAGGGTGGCACTTTTTCCCCACCCGAGCAGACTGCTGGGCTCCCGCACGTTCAAGCACACCACGACTCGTTACCTGTTGACGGTTCGTCTCTTGGAGATAAGAGTGGAGAAGTGTCTGGACACACGTGGATGGGTTTGTCCAACGGCCGTCCAGTTGAAACTTCAGCGTGTGTGGCTGATTCACGATACGAGGAAACTCGCCTCCCTCGGCAGGGAACAAAGGTCAAGCGCGCTGACTGATTTTCAAAATAAAACTTCCGAAAACAAATTCTTCCAGAAGATGAGTGAATGAGTTACAGTAAGCTTTACTGTAACTCCAGCTGAAACGTGGGTCTATTTGACACAATGACCGGAACGTCTCCAGCTTTTCCAGAGGAGGAAAACCAGATGTCAGTTAGTTCTCTCCAAAGCACTAAAGAAAAATGCAGGAAATGACCTTTATATGGGAGGCGGGGTCTTCCCCACCTCCTTAATGACTACTGGCTGGTTTTAACAAAATAAGAGATGGGTTTTCATCTCATAGGCAGAATGGTCTCTGAAGGACAACAGGAAAACTGTTTACATAAGCGGCCAGATGGACTGGCCTGTGAGCACAGAGAATATTATGGCTAACTTCATAGACAAAACAGAGAAGGAAGTTGCACAGCCTTTACGTCCCAGATTCAGAACAAGCTTGTTCTTGCAGAAATAAAACCAGCGGAAGGGTCAAAACTCATGAGAGTAACAGATCATCATTAAAATGACAAAATATACTGTAGATCAATTCTGAATTAACACACATTAAAGAGAAAGTTCAATCTGATTAATTAGTGTCCATTAATTCATAATAATTGTTAACCAAAATAGTGTCCACTCGTCTCCTTGAGGGCTTCAAGAAGGTGTAACACTGAGAGTTTCAGAGAGATGCAGAGAGGTGTACTTGAAGGTCAAGACAGAGGGCCTATATCACTACAAAGATGAAGGAGTGAGTTGAATTGTCTCCCTTTCACATACAGGGAGCTAGCTCCCTTTATGGGAATGGAGCTTGCAGGGAGGAGGGAGACAATTCAACTGACTCCTTAACTGTGTTAGGATAGGCTAAGTGCTTGGTGACTGTACAGTACTGTACATTTATCTATTTATAAATAAAAAACAATAAAAAAATAAAAATACTGTATATACTGTATATTTTTAATAAATAGATAAATGTACAGTACTGTACAGTCACCAAGCACTTAGCCTATCCTAACACAGTTTTTAAAGATGAAGGAGTCAGTTGAATTGTCTCCCTCCTCCCTGCAGGCTCCATTCCCATAAAGGGAGCTTAGCTCCCTTTATGTGAAAGGGAGACAATTCAACTTATTCCTTCATCTTTAAAAACTGTGTTAGGATAGGCTAAGTGCTTGGTGACTGTCCAGTACTGTACATGTATTCATTTATAAAAAAATAAAAAAAAAGTAAAAAAAAAAAATTTTTTTTTTTTTTTTTTACTATGTGATCCTACTTACGAATTTTTGACATACGAGCGCCCCCTAGGGACGGAACTCGCTCGTAAGTCGGGGACTACCTGTATCTTGAAATCCCAAACCGGAACTAGTGCCACTACCTCGGTAGATTGATGCGGACTTCAGCGAGCCGCTGGAAAAATGGACACGCTGTGAAGCCTGCAAAACGTAGCCGGATGGACGATCCTTGCACGTTTCAGGTTGGCCCACTTTGCCTGAGCTGGGGACCGAGAATCTTCGCAAAAGGTAAAAAGTCGATGTTCATTAGCGACCGGAGTTTAGCGGACGCCGAACGAAGAGTGTGCCGTTTTTGGTTAAACACTCAAGATAATACCTCTCCTCAACTTCCTTCCATTCTTTCTCCTCCTTAAACTTTTTCCTTATCCATTCTGCTAGTAACATTAAGTTAAATATACCTGCAGATATAAGTTTTTCTAAGATCCATAACTTGTTGTGTTGTTCCAAGAAATTACGTACGCGTATTTCATCTGTGCTGAAGTTTAAATTATAGGAAAATCTGATTGATCAATCAATGTACATATGTTATGATGTAATTTAATGATTTGTTAATTAAATGATTCATCTCCAGGAGATGAATCATTTAATTATTAAAGCATTAATTATATTTGATTCACCAGGAGATGATCTGGTGAATCAAATATAATTAACGCTTCTGTCATTTACATTGTATCTGGTCATGCAAGTTTATTGTTTAAATCCATGAAAAAGAAGAGAACTCGTGAATAATTGATGATAATTTGTGTCAAAATAAAACCTGCTCATTTTACATCTAGTGTACTGGACGGCTCAGTAAATCTGAGCTCCCATATACTATTACACATGCTTAAGAGGAATTTGAAGAAATACGATGCACATGAAAACTACAAAAACACCCGTATAAGATTTAAAANACACTCATGTACAGTCCTTGAAATGATTCTAACAATATTACTGGCCATAATATTCAAAATCTCATTTTGAATTTCTGGACTTGTGTGGTGATTTGTGGGCTTACTGATCCTCTGCTTCAGCACATCATCCTCCTCAGCTTTATCCTGAAGTAGCTGAACAAGGTTGCCCTCATCACTTTCATGACCACATAATGCTAGACCCTGGCAAGCAAGAAAACAAATTGATTTAAATATTTTGAGCAAGCATGATCTTTCCTCTCTTTGTTGCTGCTCCTTAGCTGTGGATAGCTGATTTTAAACATTTCTATGTTTGTATGTGTATGTTTTGATGGCTACTTTGTGTGCTTTACTTTGTAGGTGAATTGTACATTTTTCTATGGCTTTTTCCTCATTTTAAAACCCTGGAGCCACAAAAGCTTCATTCATGCATTCCACAAGTGGGCTATTCTGTCTTTTGAAGGCTTCATGCAATAAAAACAAAGCACACCCTTTACATTGGGTACATATTGTAGCCAAGGTTAATCCCGAAACCACCTCTCCTGAAACGGCCCTGTTTACACGGACACTGTGTGGGGGAAACGGATGTTTTGGGTATGTTAATTAGGTGAAAAGTTTTGCGTTGACACTGTCGAATTCTGTGGATACGACTCTCTCCCCCTCCAACCCCCGTCCTCATGATTTCACTGTAGTTACCATGCTGGGCCTTTAGATGGCGCTGTGATTTTTGGAACCTTCACTACTACGCATGCGCTGCCTGAGGTAAACAGCTGCCTGTCTGCTTTCCTCTCTGGCTAAAATCAGCTAACTACAAGTTGTTGTCAACAAGTTAACAACAAGTTAAAGCTGGAATTTGGACAAGAGTCAACAGATTTGAGTCAGTGGGACCCGCTTCATCTAACAAGCTGCACACTAGACGCTGAGACTGTGGACCAGAACCGCTGAGTGGACTGTGGACCAGAACCGGACTTTACTCCGTGATGCAGCTGACTTACAGCAGGTAAATCAACGTTCTTAATATAATGTTTGCTTGTGTTTACTTTGATCACACAACAACTGAGTTTTTATTTATTTATTTATTTATTTCTGCCAGGTGGAGAAGCTGTCGCTCCAGCAGGCAGACGGTTCGGCGCGGTTCTGATGGGTCCAGATGAAAACACAGCAAGAGTCCAGTTCATTAACGTAGTTACAGTTCGGTTCACGTGTTTTAATAGTGTGTTCAGTTTAATTCTCAGTGTTTGTGTTTAAACTTTGGTGCTGAATAAATAAATAAATAAATAATAAACCTGGTGTCTTCATTTTCACAGCACGTTACGCACTGTTTAAAAAATGTAACGAGTCCAGATAGATACTGTAGTTCAGATAAATTTACATCTCCCACGCCAACATAAATACTGTTTATTATTGTTAAACTGTTATATTTTGCAACGTGACACGTGAAATGTCAGACTGTCCACGCGCATGCGGGCTGCGCGCATGTGGTTGACACAAAAGCTCCACGGGAGATGTTTACATTATCAGCGGGGGGTCAGCGAAAAACTTCCACCTTGAGAGCAGGGTCAGAAAAGTATCGGTGTCATCGAGGGGGGCCAGCAGCGTCGTGTAGGCGATAAGCAAAGTCGCAAAGAGAAAGTAGCGGTTACACTCAAAATACGCGCCGTGTAAACTGGCCCTTAAGTCTTATTCAAAAGTGGCTGGTGTGGAATGACTCTTGCATTAGGCTGATTTGGCTTGATGTTTATCACTTCCTGGTTCTCTTCCTCATGTCTCTCAGGTTGGCTCTCACCCTCTGCCTTTTCAGAATCTCTCTCTTGTACATCTCTGTAGTGATACAAACCTTCATCTCTGAAACACTTTTTTCACTGAAACTCAGTGAAACGATCAACACCGTTTTATTTTATTAATTTGAATCAATACACAAATTAAATCACATTTTACTTTGTGTTAATTCAATTATATCAAATGCATAATGTTGTGTTATTCGTATGAGCAATGTTAATTTTCAATATGTTGAATGATCATTGTCATTCTTTAATATGCTGGTGTATTCTTAATATGTGGACACATGAATCAGAATGCTGTCTAAAGTTGAGAAATATGACAAGTTGAACTTTTCAGATTTGTTTTAGAAATGATGAGACGTTAATCAGTTAATCTTATTACTGGCGACTGTTTTCTATATTTTCTTAAAACAATATTTATTTGTTATCCTGAAGCAACCTTCACACTTTCTGACATCTTTGACCCAAGCTAATTCCCTCCCACTGGGCGAATGAACCAATGAGGGAACTGAGCACTACGGATGTCAAACTCCCTTTAAAAGTTCCACTTCCTGTTTCTTTTTTCAGTCTGCTGGGGAAGTTAAACTATTTTCTTCTCCTGAAAGCTGGATGAACGCCGGTCAAACGCCAATGACTTTGTTCTATCAGCAAGGTTTTCACAGCACACCCACTGTGAAATCCGACCTCGAGCTTTAAAGCTCCACTTTAATGAAATTGCTTTGAGGAATCTTTTATCTTTAAAAGCCGAAACTAGTAGTCGCTACCTCGGTGAGGTTGGTGCAGACTTGAGCGTGCTGCTGAAAATGGACGCTGGAAGCCTGTAAACCGTAGCAGGACGGTGTCCGTGCACGTAAGGCTGGGACTATTTTACCGGAGCAGAGACCGAGAATCTTTGCACAGGTAAAACGTTGATGTTCATTAGCGGGACCGGAGTCGAGCGGAAACCGCCGAGGAGCTGCTATGTTTCTGGTTGTAAACACTCCAAGATAAATCACTCCCTCATCTTTCCCTCCATCCTCCTCCTAAACTTTCTCTTACTTATTCTTGCCAGAACTTTAAGAAATATGTGCCTACAGATATAAAAGTAATATGTCATCTCATTACTTGTTCTGTTGTTCAAAATTGAATCTGTCAAAGTTAAGTTTATATGAAAATTGATCAGAACCAATCCTTATACACATGTTTGATGTAATTTTATTGATTCTGTTAAATAAATGGTTCAGTTCTGCTGAACCAACATAAATTAATGTTTCATGCCTGTTACATCTCATGTGACCACACAATTTATGTGTAAATTCCTTAAAAAGAGAGAACTCATGAATATTTTGATGATGACTGTAGCAGCATAAATGGTACGCTGCCACTTTAAGGCTAATTAGGCTGCTGCATATAAGTAAGCCCTCACCTGTTGTGGAGCTATTTGCGTCGTGGCATCAAACTCTACTGGCTCTCTTTGTCTGCATCGTGCTGGGTAAGCGTGGCCATTTCAATGTTTGTCTGCTTTAAAAGTAGGGATTAATGTTAACTGGTCTATTTGTTTAGCCTCCTCTGCTGCACTTCCAATATCTGGACCGATCTGTCCATTTGTTTGTTTACTGACAGGAAGGTAAGGGCTGGCGTGGCCATGTAACATTTGCCTCATGTAAACAAAGCCTTCATAAAGATTTTTGTTACAGCTGTACCACATAGGCAGAATTGAGGATCTGTTTACTTGGCAGTGGGGTAATTTACCAGATCTCAGGTAAGCAGCTGCTGTAAATTACCTGTATATTTCTCGCCAGCAGTTGTATTAATAATTTGTTTTGTTTTTAGCGCTTGATGAGTCCCTGCCCAGTAACACACTTGGATTGAGGCTGCTGCTGTTTTGCCTAACTATAAAATGTTTTTAAACTACCTATAAAATGTTTTTAAACTATTTTTAAACTATCAAGTTGAATTTCCCCTGTTGCTGGGAGTATTGATGGCACTACTAGGTGGATAAAGTGCAACATTGTAGTGCCATTGTACCATTTACACTAGGGGTGCACCGATTTCAATTTTCTGGCCGATCACCGATAACCGATTTTTAGAAAGTCTGATCTGCCGATTCCGATTTTGGCCGATACCGATTTTCAGGTGTTAAAAGGTCAAAATGCACCCTAAATTTTCAGGATTTTCCAACCTTTGTTGAGGCAGATAAAATCGGTAGATAAAATCGGCTTCTCATTTAAAGATCGGCCGATCACCGATCTCCCCAAATTAAGGAAATCGGAGCCGATCGATCGGCCGGCCGATTTATCGGTGCATCCCTAATTTACACATGTCCTTTTTTTAATTTCTTTTTCTTTTAGAGACTGAGGTTTCTGTGGCGGCAGTGGTGACCCCTGGTGGTGGTGTCCGGTCTTGTGTGTTTAGTGAGAGCACCTTTTTTTAATTTGTTAGCTGTGTTTTATTTTTTTATTTTGGTTCAGTTGAAGAGTCCAGGGTGATCCCTTTTCCTCTGCACTGAATGTTGTCCCATCTCTCACTACTTCCCCCATTGGTAAGCCTCAGTTTCATTTGAAATTTAGATTGTTTTTAATAAGTTTTTGTTAAATGCATTCACTGTTTTTAACTATTTAAAATCAGGTCTTCAGTAATTAAAGTTATTGAAACTGAATAAACTTTGTAATTTTCTTGAATCTTGTCTCCTCATTTCCAGCAGAACTTACCTGTGTCCTTATTGCAACCTTTTAACATTTTATACTTGGGTTTTACAATAAGGAAAATCCACAATAAGTGGTCACAATAAGATTATGTCAGGTGTAACCTGCTCAATTCTTTCATTTGGAGTACTGTACATTTAGTAAATCTGACCAATACATATATCCTTACGTCTCCATCAGAAATGCTCTCTCTCTGCTCTCGAAATCCCACTCTCCCTCTTCTCTGTCTAATGTTCCTTGCACCTAAAAATGAAAGTTAAAATTAAATGCCTATCATTGTTTTACTGACTAAATAATTAAAGTTCAGTTTAAGCATACTCTAGTCTAGATTATGCCTTCAAATTAGTAATGTATTTCATGGAGTTGACACAACTGACTAAAATTCACTCAAAAATAAATATTGATTTGAGTGTACTGTACATTTTAGATTTCATTCATAGCTGCTCAGAAGAACTCTTCATCACTCACCTCAGCAACAGAACTCTCTCCACTGTTCTAACATGCTGACACTACTTTTGACTCACTCTCAGTATCAAGTGCCTACATCAAGAGAGATGGGAGATGGATTAAGCTTTTTTATTCTATTGCCACATGAAAAACATCAGCATTAAAAACTCAAGAAAATAGTGTGAAATAATATATAAATAAATAAAAATTACATATCTGGTCTTGTTTCAATCAATTCAGTTTAATGCAGTTTATTTATATAGCGCCAAGTCACAACAGAAGTTATTTCAGGGCACTGCACAGAAGTATTCTTGTATATAAAAAGTAAGGGTAACACTTCACAATAAGACTACCCTTATAGATGTCTAATAAATGGCTTATAGATATGCTGGTGAAGATTCTGTCATCCAGGACATGATCAAATCAAAAAACGTTAAATACAGAAACAACTGGACTTTATTTGTAACAGAAGACGTTTCGCTCTTCAAAAGCTCCTCGGATGAAGAGTGAAATGTCTTTTGTTACAAATAAAATCATGTTGTTTCTGTATTGAACGGTTTTTGAGCTTATAGATATTTTATTAATGCCTCTATAAGGGGAGCCCTTTTGTAAAGTGGTACTGAGTAAGTAACACTATTTATCCTAGGAGCATTAGTGGTTGCCTTGTTGTTTCAACCCAATGGTCTTATCATCTGACTATTAAAGATCAAAGTTGTCAGACCATGAACCAAACATTTATTAACAACCATACATTGCAAAATGCCAGTTTTTTCACAAGATCTATGATAATGTTGTGAACGATGACAGGTTACTGGTTATGTCAAAAAATAAAAATAAAAAAGAGGTAGAATTGATATATACTTTTGTTGGGTGCCAGCACACGAGGGGGAAGGGAATGAAAGAGCAGATAAACTTGCTAAAAAAGCATTGAAAGGAGAAATAACAGTTAATATACCATTAAGGAAAGGAGAGGGTAAGTCAATTATTAAAGAAAATGAAAAATGGCAGAAAAGATGGAATGAAGACAAGAAAGGAAGATTATTCAAAATACAAAAATCAATTACCATAAATAATTATAGAGAAAGATGTAAAGAGAAGAGGTGATAGTAATGAGAATGAGGGTAGGCCATACACTTCTAAATGACACAATGTTCATGATGGGGAAACGGAATACAAGAGACAGGGAGTTCGTTTGGAGTTTAGGAGGAATATTAGGAACTGAAGGTGATAGGGATAAAATAAATGATATTAGAAAAGCATTGTTTAAATATTTACAAAACATCAATATTAAAAATAGAACTGTATAAGGAAAGGAGGACATGAGCTACACACTCTTGCTCAGTAGGTGGCGGTATGCACCTAAACGATGTTTGCAATCCGCCAATAAACCAAAAGAAGAAGAAGAAGGAAAAAAACACAAAGAAGAATCCACCAGAAGTGTTTATGCAACTGCGGTGGAAAGCGTGGCTTAACTTTAATAAAATGACCAGTCAGCTTAGTGCAGCACTTGCAATAATTTTATATCATGCAAAGGAGGGTGAAGTAACAGAGTGGTCCGTCTTTGATGCGCTCCGCCAGATTATTTTCGCTCAGAAGTAACAGAGTGGTCCGTCTCTATCAGGTAAATAAAACTATAAACTACGTCTCATACCAACATTAAGGTAGCTAACAAGTTATACTCGATTTAAAGCGGTGTTGCACTGATGTATTTACCTTGGACGCTGTGGAGCCAAGCTAACATTAGCCATTTCAGGTTCTAAGCAAAGAATACGAGCTAACGTTAGCATTGTGTTTGCATTTGAGCTGACCTACCGCTTTAAATCAAGCATAACTTGTTAGCTACCTTAATGTTGGTATGAGACGTAGTTTACTGCGGTAACGCCAGCACCCTCTTCAGAAATGGTAGTAATGCTAGCACTCCCCTGATTTTGCTGTGCGCATCTGCGTCAGGCATTACGGTGCGCAACTTTCCGAGTGGCTTTCAAAATAAAAGCTTTTTAAGTTGCTTACCAGCGTTTGACTTTCTATGTATTGTCCATACTTTTAACGATTTCCCATTCGTTTGGCAGGTACCCAGACATATACAGTACAGCAATCTGAAGGACTTTTTAAGTTTGACAGCGTTTTATTCATTTTAAAATGTATTTTATATCTGTTCGTAGTAAATAATTAAATAAATAAATAAATCCCCATCCACCCATCCAGCCCACCCCAGGCACAGTGAGTAAAAGGTCTACAATTTTTTTGTTTATTTTTTCAAACATCATAGATTTTTTTATGGATCATTATACAGGTAAACATCTGAAAGAGTAGACGTTTGCTTATAAATAAAAATTTTACATATATATAAGAATTATATA